>PVKH010017209.1:0-15486 GCA_004027955.1 Chaetophractus vellerosus | reverse complement strand
GCCGAGGGGAGAGCCAGGTTGAGTCACACGCTGCTCCTTCAGGAACTCAAACCTCCTCTTTGTCCGTGGAGTACAATTTCTCCAGAGCACAGATAAAGAAATCAATCCACCTTTGCTTTGCCTCAGGCCTTCTGATTTGGGAAGCCACGCCACCCTCCCCATGGAGCAGAATTCCTCTTCTCAATGTAAGTTGAACTTGCTCCGTCTTTTTGAGATAAAGACCAGCTTCTGAACAAACATGGTTTTGATTATAAAATGAAGGCTGAGTTTGGGGCTCTACCAAAGGGTTATGGGAGTCCCAAGGGCAACCATATTGATTAGCAGGCTAAAGAAAATAGCGCCTCATGCTCTGTTGACGCCCCTGGGCAATGCCATTCTTGCCCTCCCTGGTGACCATTTCATTTAATTATTTTAAGGCAGGGTTTTATGGACTACTTGCCAGACCTCAAGTTAGTTGGGGGCACCTCAGGTTTCAGGCGTTTACAGGAGTTGATTCTGGTTAAGATTTCCTTTGTTGAAAATACGTTGAGTTTGAGAACTATAGAGTGTGGGGTGGCAGAAGAGAGAAACCCCAGGCAGAGGGACACTGAAAACATCTTTCTTCTAGAAAACATTGCGAGCTTAATAGGGAAAAAAAAGTCAAGATGAGAAAGACATCTACTCAAAGAGCTTTTCTAAAAGGGGAGGACCCTGTCACTGAAATCCAGTAGTCCCATCAGATAGGATCTGAAAGAGAAGCATTCCGGGAAATTAAAGACTAGTCCCCTCCGGCGGAGAGCCTGGCATTGCCTTCCTGTCCTCAAAGGAGAAAGAGCCCAATTTTCTGGCATTTGCGAATGAGTAATATTTAAAAGTTTAGGAAAATTAGTCAAATATACCTTGATTATAAACACATGTACCCATTTCATTTGGCTATTTTAAAATGTGGGTTTTAACCAGCTGCCATTAATAGTAAGTATACAGCGCGTCTGTTTTTCCTTGTTCTTATAATAGACATGGCAGGAGGAAAGACATATTTGGCCATTTTGGATCTCTTTCCAGAGCAGGAAGAATTATTGAGTATAAATTGTATCTTCCTATCTCATGAAACAAATGAAACCTTCTAAATTAAATAAAAGGAAAATTAACAACCAGGATTAGGTAAAAAGCATTACATTTCCTCGGGGCTCAAGTTACAAAGATATGTTTTTGTAAAAGAAAGAAAGGTCAGTTACCACTATTAAACTTGTATATTGTTTTATACTAAGTCCTTTCAATGGCCTCTCTGAGGGACCGTTTAGTTTGTATTATACTCTAATAAACTCCAGGTGTACAGGACAAACTGAATAATCAGAACCTGATGGCCCAAACTAGTTAAAAATAATGTGGTACATTCCTAGTTCTCTGCATTTAATTTATTGTTAATCATTGTTATTACTTACATTTACTGGGTAGTTTTTCCAGATTTATTAGGCACTACATTTAACAGTGTTATCGCTTGTAACTGACTATCAGTAGAATCGAAAACATATTTTTGTAAAGACTCTTAGCCTAATTAGTAAGTTATTTTCCTTTGAGACTAAACAGACCCCCAAAACGGCTGTGGTTTTTTCCCTTGAGTCAGAGGGACACTCTGGTACAAAAACCTGCTTTTGCTAACACCTGTTGGACGAGAAGGGAAAGGTTCTCTAGAGGCACAGCAGTGGCCTTGCCATTCAAAGCAGAAGGGTGAAGGATTTGACTCTACCGAGCAGGGATAGTCTGCCCCACTGGAATTAGTGGCCTCCTATGGGCGTGGCTTCTAGGATGCCTGGGAAAGACAGGTGGGGAACCTGCTTCTCCACCTGCAGGGAATTCTCTTATCCTGAAGGAAACCTTTGGTTAAATAGGAGATGTAACCCTTTGATTTTAAAATTCACCCTCAGGTATAAATGACCGATATTATCTCAATCTTTCTTAAGAGTTGTGTCAGAAAGAGGGTGGGAGAGAGAGCTCGTGCGCCAAAAGGAGGAGTCATCAGAGAGGAAAGAAACAGAATGGGCACCCCAAGAACCTCCTGGTCCTTAATTTTACTGCCAGAGAAGCATCTCTCACTTGGAATGGGGTGAGGCTAGGGGTTCAGCATGGAAGGCTTGTCTTTAGGGAAAAGGTCATTTCTTCGGCCTGGATACTCACACTGATGAACTTGAGAATGGCCCAGGCTCGGGGCTCAGGAGGGCAGCTCACTGAGCAGGCTTCAGCTGTTAATCAGCCCTCACCCCTTAGCATGCAGCCCAGGGATGTACCTCAAGAACGAGTGAACGACTGTCCATTGTCTTTAGTGGGAACCTGCAAGGATGATGGAAAGAGCACTTGAAGGGAGGGCAGAAGTTTTGCACTCTAGTTGCCAATCTGCTGAACGACCTTGGGCAAGTTACTGGCTCTCCTGTGAAACTTGGTTTGCTCTGTTGTAACCTGAGAAGGTGTGGTGGTCAACTGATACAGTAAGGGTCCCAATTCTTCACCCCTCCCTGAATCCATGATCTTTGTCGGGTGACTCTGCAGTTCCTCTCACTACAGAGGCTGAGTCCATTTCCACACGCCTTGAATCCCGGCTGGTCTTGTGACTGCTTTGGCCAAGGGAATGCAGCAGGAACGACAGTGTGCCAGTTCTCAGTGGAGGCCTCATGAGGCCTTGGTGTTTCCACTTACTCTCTCTTGAGTCTCTGCCATCACAATGAGACCATATCTAACCTAGCATGCTGGGGAACAAGAGACTTGTGGAGCAAAGCCAAGGTCAACCTACATCAGCCAACAGCCAGACAACACCCAGATATGTGAATGAGTCCAGCTAGGATCAGCAGCACTGCTGATCCTAGGTGTGCAGGCAACGGATGCTTGTGTCATGTGCCACTGAGGTTTCACGGTTGTTTGTGATACAGGCGATGCCATTAGATCACCTCTAACACCCATTCCAGCTCCAAGTTCTACAAGCTGCTCAGAAACTACTCCAGCATATGGACAAATGTTTAGCCCTAAATACGTCATTGGTGGATCTCTTAACCTCCCTAGGCCTATTTAAATAGAGAAAGGTAATCCCTATCCTTCCCTACATACCTCATAGGCTGGGCTCCTTGCAGGGGTATTTTCAAGGACAAATGGAATATTCTATTTGTCCTCAAAAGGCAGACTCTATGTTACTAGTTAATTCTTGGCCACAATAATGCTACATCTTCTTAGGGATCTCATTAGGGAGCTCCCTGACATGCTTTCACTTAGAAGATACATAACAACTCAAGTAGATGTTGTTTAAAAACCTATTTGGGTTTTTAAGCTTACAAGGTACCCCATGAAATGCTCCAAATTTTATGTCAGAGCTGCTGTTGAGCAGCTACTTCTGGTGCCTCTGAGGATATTCACTAATTTTATGTTTTTGATCCAAATCATTCTGGCCCATGGTTTTCAGGGGTTCTTAACCTTTTTTGTTCCACAGACCCCTTTGCCAGTCAGGTGAAAACCATGGACCCCTTACTAAGTCCACACTATACTGTGTATTATTTAATAAAAATATCACACCCACACCAACACTTCCCCTCAAGAATAATGTTTTTTTGAATTTCATCTCAAGCTCACAGATCCCTTGTTAAGAATCCCTGGTGTCGCTACATGAGATTAGAAGAGAATTTAAGATAAATTGAAGAGACTGTGGGAAGGAAGAGACAAGATAAGAGAGAGAAATAACTCCATTCATTCCTTCAACAAATACCTAAAGAGTGTCCATTACATCACAGGGCCTGCATTCAGCCCTGGAGTTCATTGGTGACCAAAAGAGATTATCCAGGCCCTGCTTTAAGGGGAAAGGTGATACATGTTAGAAGAGAGGAAGATACTGAACCATTAATTACAAGAATAGGAGCTAAGTCATGAATGTGAAACCTGGTAAATAAAAAGTCAAGCCTTTATCCTGACTTCTCTACACAAATTGTATCTTTGTGTAACTAAATAGAAGTTGAGGGCAAGTTCCTCTTTATAGAAATATTCTAGCTAATTCACAAAGAAAAATAAATTAGAATCTCACTATTTTACAACCATTAATGAATTAATGGTTCTAGGCATTAAGCATCAAAGGCTGCTAACCTACAGAGAGCAGCAACCAGATATTATATGCCTCCAGGTAGAAGAAGACACCACCTCCTACAAGGTAGTCCTGCAAAAAAAAATACCAAACCTTAACCTGATCCAGGCTTTAGAGCCAGCTATCAATTTATAGTGGATACGAAGGATAGAGAAACATGTTGAATTATACCAAAAGGATGCAAGCAGCAAGTCTAGTGGGATTTTCTACAGGAAAGTTACATGGGAAATTCCACAGGACAAATGGACTGGGTATGTTCACAAATAAATTGCTAGGGAAAAAAGGGGGAGAGACAGAAAAGAAACCTGTGACTAAAAGGAGACTTAAAAGACATATCCAAAAAAATGAGACGCTCTAAACTATAGCATTTAGGGATGTGTCCTCGATAATAAAATGATAAAGTAGAGCAAGGAGAGATCATCATAAAAGGCAGGAGAGTGGTGACTTTTAGGCAGAGGCATGGACCTGTAGACTGGCAAAATTCTATGTCTTGGTATAAGTAGACCTCATAATAATTCTTGAAGCTATACTTTTAATGTTCTCTGTATCTGTGTTATGTTTTGCAGTGGGGGGGGGAAGGTAAACAAATAATTACATAACTTTTTTGTATCACAACTGGTATAAATGCTAAGGAGAAGTTTAAGGTGCTTAGAGAGAAACTTATTCTGGTCTGTGGGAGACAGTAAGGCAAGGAGATGGAAGAAGAGCTCCAGGCAGAGGGAATGGCAGGGGCAGAGGCCCTGAGGGAGGAAGGAACATTGAAAATCACAGGGTTCACCATAAAACCTGGAGATGAATAGGTCCTTCAATAAATGCTAATTACATAGGTGAATAAATGGGGCAGGGATTTATTCACTTGGTGAATTACCATACAGTGACTTAAAACAACACAAATGTATTATTTTACGGTTCTGCAGGTCAGAAGTGCAACACAGTTCTCACTGGACTGACGTCAAGGTGTCATCAGGACTTGGAGCTTTTCTTGAAGCCCTACAGGAGAATCCGTTCTCATGCCTTTTCCGGTTTCAGGAGGCTGCCCATATTCCTTGGCTCATGTCCTCTTCGTCATCTGTCTTCAGGCCAGCAATGGTCAGCCAAGTCTTTCCCACACCGCATCACTCTGACCTTCTCTTCTGCCTGCGTCTTCCACCTTTCAGACCCCACGTGATTACAGTGGACACATCGGATTATCCCAAACCCCCCTGTTTTAAGGTCGGCTGATTAGCAACCTTAATTCCTCTTTGCCACATAACCTCATGTATTCACAGGTTTCAAGGAGGAGGACTTGGACATCTTTGGCAGGGGCAGATTATTTTGCCGACCACACTGGGGAAAACATTTATTGAGCTCCTACCATGTGGCAGCCTCTTCCTGGTTCTGGAGATACAGGAGAGCGTCAGTAAGATCAGGTCCTTGTGTCTCGTGAGCTTGCAATCCAGAGGTGGGAGACAGAATATAAAGAGATAAACAGATATGAAAACACTATAAATTGGCTTGAAATACAAGTGGGAAGAGAAAGGGAAATGAAGCCAGTTATGCCACTGCCTTCAAAGGTAGAATTTGTTAATAACCTACTTCCTAACAACTGGAAACCAAGTCCAGTGTCTCTCTTTATCTGACCCACAACATTACTCTGTTTCCAGTTAGTTGTTTATTTTTTATCTAATCAAAATTGAGAGTTGAAATTTTTGTTTAAAAAAAAATTTCCCTTGAACTTACCTCTGAATCCAGTTTGGACCGATTTAAAAAAAAAAAAAAAAGATTCTAAAGCATTCCAAATATAAAACTTTTCTGCTTCCGGTTTCCAATGGAAATTTATTATTTGAGAGCAGACTTTTAAACATGTCACCCTTTGCCAGCATGCCTCAGGGTACAAGTACAATAAATAAAGGGTGTATAGAAAGAGCATATTTCAAATAACTAGCAGCATCATTAAAACATCAAATTAAATGAACAGAAAACAAACAGATTCTAGTTTCCTCGTATAATCAGATATTCTTCATTAAGGGCTCTCAAGTGGATTGAAATACCGGCTATGCCAACTGTAGCTTCCCAGTTAAGTACTCATCTTACTGTCAGAAAAAATTAAAATTGAAAAAAAAATAGTGGAGGAAAGGGGGGAGTGGGGGTACAAAACTGTTCGAGATTCTGAAGGCAAAGGTAGATCTTCATCCAAAGCCTAAATAAGGGCTCCATTTGCACAGTTATTCCCATCAATACTCTCGGGCCTTTCCTGAGAAGGGACCTGCCTTCCACTCAAGGTCTGGAGCTCAGAGACTCAACCAGTGGCCCAGGCTCTCAATGGTGCACTTGGCATTTGGAGTGGGACAGTCCATCTATATGTTCCAGGATCTTTTGTATTCCTGCCTCCTCCCCACTCCATATATACAACAAATGTCAATCACTGTGGTGAGGAAAAAGACTCCCAAATATTTCCAAATGCCCCCTGTGGGGGAAGTGCTGCCCCACTTCCAAGAAGAGGCCTTCTCGGCAGCCTCAGTCGGTAATTATTTTCCTCACCCTGAAACACTCAGGTTGGACTCGAGAGGCTATGCACAACTGCCTCAACTCCATAGACAATCAAAACGGGCATGGAAGCTCTTGGCTGCCCATGGTCAGCTGCTCCATCAGCTCGAGATAGATGCATGTAGCCCAGCTCTGAGGATGGGATGGAATCTCAACCAACACATTAGAAGGAACTGGAGAGTGGGGGTGCTTAGGAGAACAGGCTAGGAGTCAAGGCGACCTGGGTTTAAATCCTAGCTCTCCCACTTATTTGCTGTTTGATCTTGAGCAGTAACTTTGCTTCTCAAAGGCTTGCTTTCTTCATCTAAAAGTGGCGAAAAATACCCTTTTTACCTTATACATTATGTAAATATATGTAAAGCACTTAGAACCATGCCTGGCACTTAGGGAACATTCACTAAAAGGCTATCATCAATGTTTTTATCGTCAATGATTATAATAATGACATTGTTTTTCAAAAGCGGCATTAATGGCAATTTCCTGTTTATTTTATATGTAGTAGGTGCTGAATATGTTTTTTCCCCTTGGTCCTCCTTTCTTCTTAGGAAGGAAATAATTTCCAGTTCTCAATGGACTGTTTCTTATAGTTTACTGGAAATTTATTCCCATGTGGATGACAGGAAAAGAGTGGCGGCAGCACCTGGAGACACATGACCCATGCCAAGACTCCATATGGTCCTCTGCATCTCTGTCAATGGTATCCCTTTTAGTCAAGTCCAAAGCCTGGGATATATCCTTGATTCTCTTCTCTTCAAACTGCCCACCCAGGCCCCAGCATCCAGTCCATCAGCAAGTGCTATCTCCAAAATATATCCTTATTCTGTCATCTTTTTCCCAACTCCACTGCTACCACCCTGATCCCAGCCACTGTCATTTCTCACCTAGACTTTGGCAATATTTATCCTGATCAGCCACTCTTGCTGCCCTATAACCCATTCTCCTATAAAGCAGCCTGAGTGATCCTTTAAAAATGTGAATCAGATCGTGCCCTTCTTTCCCCTACTTAAGAATCCTACAGTGCCTTATCATTGCAATTTTAGACTAAAATCCCAAGGCCCAATTCACCTAGTTCCTGTCTACTTCTCTTGACCTCATCATATGCCATGTCCCCCATACTTTTTCCTCTCCAAACTTCTTTTTCTCTCCTTAGGGTGTCTGTACTCACTGTTCCCCCTGCCTAGAACTTTCTTCACTCAGATCTTTGCAGATGTTTTCTTTGGGTCATGCAGATCTCCAGGCAGATGTTACCTCCTGAGTGTCTTGTTCTCTGCTATCTTCCCAGCACCAGAAGGATGCCCACTACAGAGTAGGCACTCCATATATGTTTATGGAAGGAACTAGTGAATTATGAGCCAAAACAACTGGATGAGGTGGGAAAAATACTTGACAGGGACCCAACTTTTTAGGGATGACAACCACACCTTAAGTAAAGGGTGATGTAGACCATTCTTTCAATGAGGCTTTCCATCTAATTCCTGCCTCTCAAACCTTCCAATCAATGGTGCCAGAGAAAAACATAAAGCATGATTCCAGTAAAACAGTGAGCTGAGAACCATACTTCTTCAAGAAGAGGAGCATCTATGCCAAATGCCTTAAATAGCTTTTAGAGTTATGAAACAACACCGTTGACAATAGTCAAAGAAAATGCTACAGTTCATACCAAATGATTATCTGCAGCTTGGGCTGACATTTCAACACAAATTGGATTACTTCATCCTTCCTGGAAATGCGTGATCTGGTCACATAATGGGGACACTATTCAATTAGTAAGGTCCCTGGTTGTTCTAAAACGTATAGGAAGAGTGGTTGACTTTTTAAGGAACCAGCCTTGTGTTCCTGCTGCCCAAACTCATCCCAAACTCATCTGTCCCAGAAAATCAATTAAATGACCTCCATGACAACTGGACAGAAAGGTTTATCTCTTGGTCAGCATAGTTTCCTCCCCAGGAGGAATTTCTCGAGATGTCTGAGATCAGAGTGCTTCTCAGTGAATGTACATACTTGGCATCCAATCAGTCTAGTTATTTTAACCCCAACTGTGATAGACGACATCTATTTAGAGGTAATCTTCAAGACATGGAAGAGGATTAGGTCACCAGGAGAGGGAGAAATGTCAGAGAAGGAGGTTGCGAACACATGGGGAAGGTGGGCAGGAGGCATTAGAGTCAAAAGAGGAGGCAGAAAAGGAGTGTCATGGGGGTGGGGTGAGGTGGAGCCTTAAAGACATAGACCTGGAAGTCCCAGCAGGTCACTGTTTTCCTAATGGCCCCCACCCACTTAAGCCCTAGAGCGTAAGCTCTTTAAAAGCCAGAACCACACACTATTTACTTTACTGTCTTTTCCTACCCAAGGCCTAGCTCTGTGCCTGATGAATGAATTAGAAATCTAAAGAAGAGAGACAAGAATTTAAGATTTTCTGAACTTCAGATGGCAACAGTGCAGCTGGATATCCAGCAGAAAGCCAAATGCATGAAAATAACTGGAGCAAAGCCTCCATGAGTGCTAGGACCTCTTCTGTCCCATTCATCTCTGGGGGCCCCGAGCCTAGAATGACAGTAGGGCAGCCAGTCCCTGTTTGTCTAGGACTGTCCTGGTTTTAGAACTGAAAGCCCCATGTCCTGGGAACCCCCTCAGTTAACTCTAAACAGCAGCTTTCAAATGATATTTGTTGAATGACTGAAAGATGTGACTAGCTCACAGAACTAGTGGAGGATCAAAAGAAATTATGTCTATAAAAATACTGAGAATTCCAGAGTGTATCTAATTGGAAAATATCACCCAATGTCAAGTGTGATTACTGTGGGCTTTTGTAATGCTTGACAAGGCATGCGAGACGCGCCTGTCCACTGGTCCTTGGGATCCTTGTTGGAGCTGGTGTACAGAAAGGCAGAGCTGGTGGGGTGGAGGGAGAATGGAGGATGTGGTCCTGGGACAAGCAAAGCTTTCTGACCCCGAGCTGTGTCAAACTCTCAACAGCTCTGTGTTCTGACCCACAGAGCAGATAATGAACCCACATTGCCCCAAGTTCCTCTACCACAGGTAGGTAGAGAGGGGCATGGAGGTGACCCAGAGCTGTTTGTCTCAGGTCGAATCAGTTGGTCTCCCAACGTCCCCAACCCTCAGTCCATCCCCACCGCAGAGAAGCTGTTTGTTGGTGCCATTTTCTCCCCAGGTAATGGGTAGATATGCAAATGGAAGGAGCCCTAGGGGAATCAAATTGTTTCACAAAACAGAGTTGGGCAGGTGGGAGTATTAAGAAAGAAGAACCACCTTGGGTTGGGAGAAGCCACTGGAGCAGAATGGGGGTGGGGGAGTGATAGATAAGGAAAGAATATTTTTTATAAAGATTTAACCTGGACCATGTGGCTTCATTCACCCCCTCACTACCCTTTTAAGAAAAACCTTCTACAGAGTTTTACTCTTCGAGGTCTTTGGATTCAAAAGTGTGCTCCCTTTGAACGTGCTGCCTTGCGTAACTAGCTGTAGGTGAGGCAGGACAAGGCCCGGGTTCACCAGGGCAGCGCTTTCATTCCCTGGCCAGTGAGAGAGGGAACTGCGTTTGTGCTCACATAGATGGCAAGCAACGGCTCTGGCTGGAAAGGGAGACAGCAAATGAGGAAAAGGGAGCAGACCCAAGAACGAGGCCTGCCTGATTCAAGGCAGAAGAGGAAGAGATACCGTGATGGGGACAGAGAGCGCCATGCCCCGAGATCAGTGTGTGGATGGAGTCATACCACTGTGAGCAGGTCTGAGCTGTCATTTTCAGGAGCCATACTGTGGGTGGGTGTAAGTCCACCAAACCGAATCCCAGGTTTGTTTTCTTCCAACACAAACCCTCGGAGCACTCTTATGTCGACACAGAAATTGCCTGAAAGCCATCAGCATGCCTAGCAGCAGGGCCGCTCATCAATAACATGATAGCTGCAATTCCACGTGCCTTTGTGCTGCTCGGTGTTCCACGGGCTCCAAGCACATGAGATTACTGATCATGACTGTAACCCAACAGAGCAGGCTGATGGGATCAGCCCTCATTCGGCCGGTGAGCACAAACCAGTAAGAAGTCAGCCCGACATGACCCGGCTGGCCTGGGCAAAGCTCATACTCCAGCCCAGCCTCCTGGTGGCCTCCCATTTCCAAACGGACAAAACAGAGGCAAAGAGTGCCGGGACAGACCTGGAATCGGGCTGTGTGCTTGGAGCTGAGCCCAAGCTAAGACTGGTGCTGATTCTGCATGTGAGTAAGGTGCTTCTCCAAGTAGGCTCTGTGGACTTGTAAACATGGCCTTGGAGCATGATTTCTCCCAGTGGTTTAATCAGAAATTTCCTTCCCATCTTTCTCCTGCAGGCTTTGTGAGTGTCAAGGCGGGAACCTGGAAATTCAGTAGGCTACCCATCAACTGTCAGCTGGGGCCATAGGACCATTCTGTGAAAAGGCCCAAAATACCCTACAGTCATTCCTCAGGGACACAAGGGAATCAAAAGGGTGACAACCAGCCAACTGAGAAGTCCTGATGAAAACTGCTAGGTCATATTTTTCTATAAGCATTGCCACCTACTTGAAAGTCTGAGTCATTTTGCCGTTCCCAGGGGAGCTGGATGAGTCACGTAGATGAGAAGGATACTGTTTTTTCTTTAGCCTAGTTCTCTAACCTTTTGCATCACCACTGATTGGACTGCCCTGCTCTTAAAATATCCGGATCAGTTGTATAAGACCCAGCATCATGATTGTTTGTGCAAGGTCACTGCTTGCACTTAGTGGATTTGAGTCTTTTATTACTCAGAATGAATGTTCTCATTTTAAAAGCTCAACCCAAATTATAATAGCAAAAATAATTTCATATCCTCCCACAGAGCAGAAACTTAAACTCAATTATGGAGGAATTGGGCTTAGGAATTAGAATTGAAAATCCCTAGTTTAGTTTCCCAGTCCAAGCTAAGCAAAGCACTGGAGGAAAGAATAGGAAAAACTGAATGGGATTCAATACTTTCTATCATTTCCCGAAAACAAAAGTGATTTGGGGTAGGGTTGTGCTTTCTCACGTTTTATTTTTTATTGAAGATGCTTTTGGAATTTGTGGACACAGTTAAGAAGAGAAACTCCAAATTCCTTTCCTTTTTTATTAGGTCCAAACACAAACTGAGGGCAGAGTAAGGGAGCACAAAAGGATGAAGAGAGTTCCAGTGAAGGTCATCCTGAGTCAGCTAACATTTTGACCTCATGGAGTGTCATTTTTGAGATACTGCCTGGAGAGTCTCTAGCAGATTGATAGCCCTGGAGTGTCTCCATTCCCTCATACCAAAGGTCTTGAACCATCCATGTTGAATTCCCAGAGTTCACAATGGTTTCCAAAATTCCATAACAAGAATATATTTTAAACTTTTAATGTATTTAAAATATTTTTTCCTTTTAATAAGCACAAAATAGGGTGAGAAATTTAGGATAATTATCTGCATAATTCTAATTAAAAATCTTCCCATTTGGAAAAGGAGGCAATTGTTCACCTGATCAGGATTATCCAAATTAGCTGGCTACATTGACTGTATGCATCAGCTTTTGTTGCAGTAACAAACAACCCCAACATCTCAATGACTTTCAACAACATTTATTTCTTGCTTGGATGATGGAAGGGCTGTGGATTAGCTGTAGTTCTGCTGAGCTCTGCTGTGCTTTGGTGCAATTGGCTTGGCTCAGCAACTGTGCCTTGTCATTCCAGAACACAGGCTGAAGAAGCTTCATGTCCTCATGGTGGAAAGCCAATACTCAAGGAGGCAAGTGGAAACATGTGATGCCTCTTAAACGTTCTGCTCAGAACTGGCACAGCGTCACTTCTTTTTAGTTCATAAGTCTGCAAAGCAAGAGGAGCTACAGTCAAACCTGATATAGATCATGAGATCCTTGGGTTTAGACCCGATTGATAATGATTGTATGAGACACAAATGCTTTGGTCAAAACAAGTGAAATATCTGAGACCAAGGACAATAGGGCAGGAATGCATGATGTACCTACTGGGATAGAGTGTATAGTTGGGCACCATCAGCCGGTCTTCCACAGTATGTCCTCTTGGTCACAAATACTGACTTTCCTCCCACTAGAAAACACATTCACCACCCTCTCTAAAACACCCCAAAAGTCTCATCCAATCATAACCATCAGACTAATACCCAAGGATCTCATGATCCATATCAGGTTTGACTGAAGCTCATCTAGCTTTAGAAATGTATGAACCAAAAGACAAAAGTCTTCGATATGCCCCTCCCATATACATACATAATACAGAATAGCTGCACCCAGCACCCCTAGTTGGAAAGGGGGAGAATGGGAGGCACATGGCACTTGGTGTGCAATTCTGAAATCTCTCTCAGCAAACATTGAGAGGCCCTATGTTGAGAGTCAGGAATGCACCTTGATTAGACCTGGATTATGCCCCCAGCCCACTGTGCTCCGTGGCTCCTGCCCATACTGTCTGGGAAGTCCTTCCTTCGCCGTTACGCTACATTGGAGATGATGCCCTTTTTGGTGGCTGAGCAGCTTTCTCAGCATGCTTCCAGCCCATAAAAGTAAAGGCCCAATGGGTGCTTTATATCTTGAGCAGTCACAGTCTCTTTTAATCCAGGCTGGTGGCACATTGGGCAATACACCTCTCTGAGAAACCCTATTGGGTTATTTTTTATCTTTGATTCCAGGAAACACCATGGGCCAAAATGAACATCCACAACAATTTTCCAGATTTTTCTCTTTATATATTAACTTAATCACAGGTACTTTGAACTTATCGACTTCCATGAGACCACTGTAGGTCTCTTTTCTCTGAAATATTTGTCCAAATGCAATGACCTGAAAGGGATGTCGAGGGGGGGAGGGGGGGAGGAGCAGGGCAGCAAACAAATCCCTGATGGCCAAGCTCTTGTAACTTGAAAATATTTTATGGGCTAGAGATGCTTCCTTTAACCCTGCAAGTCTGGAAATTTCTAGATTCTACATTGTTCCTTTCATCCTTGCAGGAAGAAGGGCTTTATCAGGGAAGCCTTCCAGGAGTGGTGACACTGAATTGAGTCCTGAGAACAAGTAGGAGTTAAATCGCTGACGCTGGCATGAGGGTGGGCATCCCACCACGGGGGCTGCTAGGGTGGAAAAGGCCCGGAGAGGTGAGCGAGTCAGCCAGGAGTGCAGTGCGGCTCAGACTGGGGCACACCAGGGCAGGGCACGTGAGGGAGCTGGGTGTCTGCAGGGTGTTTTGCAAGATCATGGAATGCACGAATGTCAGTTTTCAGAGTGTGCTCTTTCAGGTTCCTTTTAAGCAGGTACATTGCATGGTCAACTCTGTGCAGGCTGCCTTTTCTTTTACACAGTGCAGATGGACAGGGTAGAGTTGATTCTCACCTTGTCATTCTATTTTTAAACCTTTAAAGCAGAGCCCATGGAGCTGGCTGGAGAGGACAATCTGCTGTTGCAGCAGCAAGAAAAGACAACTTTTCAGGCGAAGGCAAGCAAACTGAGGCCCCCAGGGTGGCCTGCTGCTCATTTTTATGTTTTCCAAAGACAGTGCTTTACTCTAAAAGCTTCCCTCTTCCTTAGGCATTTCCAGGAGCCCAGCGTTCAAACCAGCAGGCACAGGTAGGCGCTTGTCATCTTACAGAATAATGAACCTCACTGGATCTCCAAGCAGTCTCCACAAGTTTCAATCCTGACTTCAGTGTCGGTGACATGCTCTTTCTCATTCATTCTGGGGATTAGAAGCCACGAAGGCCATGGGGTTGTCTTGTTTCTTTCTTTCATTGTGTGTGTGTGTGTGGGGGGGGGGGGGGGTTCTTCTACGTCTTACCTACAAGCCAGAGGTAGAATGCCCCAGACTTCCTTCTCAATCTAGGGCTGAACACAACAGACCTGACCCGAAGCAGTCCTAGCCACAAGCACGGAAATGAGCCCAGGGGTGAGGTCTGGTCCTGGTTCCCCCAGCCATGGCACCTCAGTCCACCCCAGCCACTCACTTGCTCCCTTTCCCAGGGTAACGCAACCTCTCCTGAGGAAAACGAGGAGTGGGCTTCGTGACCCTGAAAACGCTGAAATTCCCAAAGTCTAGATCTTTCGTCACCTTCGCACCGATGCCCACAAAGGGCTCTCCTTTAAGAGAGTGCCCCAGAACCCCGCGGCGCCGCGACCCGCCCGCCCTCAAGGTTCTATCTTGCATTTTAAAAAAGCACCTCCAAGGCGCCTGGGAATCTCGGCCCACAGGACCAGCGTGGATGCCTGGAACACTGGTGGGATTAGAGTGGACTTGGATTGGCAAGAACACTAACCGGAGTATCACACAACAATCCAGAGAACCCAACAAAAAAGCGCTTAGTGGCCTGCCAGATGCAACCATACATGCACAAGGCAACTCTAAAGGTGAAAAATAAACAAACATGTTTCATGGAAAATAGATATCTCAGCAGACATTTGAAAACATTATAAGGTTCCAAAGTAGTATTTGCCAGATTCTCTGGAGTTCTGCTCTTAGCTTGTTTGCAGCGGCTACAGCACGTAACTTAATGTGAATTATTGTCACGACTATACAACATGACAGCGTTCTCCTCTTTCACCCTGGAACCACGCCTGCAAATGTTACGAGAGTCAGCCTTCAAATTTCTAACAATAGCACTAGTGGAAAAATGGAATTCAAGTGTCTCCAGTGGTGAAATTAAAGGTTATTTCATACTTTGTCAGGATGTTATCTTTTAGGAGAGGAAGGTGTAAAATATAACAGCTAATTCAATTTAGATTCATTAAGAAGTAAATAATTCTATACTGAGTTTTTCCTTCTGAGAATTCTACATGTTTTTGTAAAGTAATGCAGAGTTTTTACATAATCAATATATTTTTCACCT
>PVKH010017208.1:0-15487 GCA_004027955.1 Chaetophractus vellerosus | reverse complement strand
TCCTCCTTCCTCCTAAGGCCAACTCTCTCTCATTGGCCCAGTGACATCTTTCTCTATTTTCCTTTCTCTGCGTATCTTCAACCTCTTCTTCTATAATCTTGCTTTCAGTATTTAAACATGATAAAGTCTCTCTTACCTTAAAACAAATAAATGAACAACCCTTCCCCAACCCTGACTTTCTCTGGTTTGTCCTATTTCCCCCCAACCCTTTAATCAACAAATTTCTCGAGAGTCTCCTACATTCAATCTTTCCACTTCCTCACCTCCTATTCATTACCTTTGCCTTCTTGCTCCCTGCTCCACTGAAATAGCACCTGTTGAGGTCACCAGCACCTAAATACAGTTGTTTCAGCCAGAAAGTGGGACACTATCATTAATTCCTCACTCCCACCCCAATTCAATACAAGCCTGGGTCATTATGCATTCTAACCAGCTCTCATGGCCAACTTCTCCATCCCATGCAGCCCCTCTCATCCAAGCCCTCTCACCTCTTAGCTGTGCCTGTCTTGTCCCCTCCCATTCAGTTTCCCCACAGTGACAGAATCATCTAAAACTCAAATCTGATGTGACTCTCTTGCTTAAAGCCCTTCAATGGCTCCCCATTACACTCAGGACAAAGTGTGAATTCCTTAACTTAATTCACATAATCTGACCCCAAACCTGTAGGAACGGAGGCAAGGGGACACAGATGGAACACCTACTTTCAGGCACCAGCTGGGCAACTTCTACATTCAGAAAGGTCTTGTAAGAGGGGCTACTGAAAATGGTAACTAGGTCACAGGTGACCTTAAAAAGAGGCAGTCAGTGGAGATGAAAGTTCAGTTTCAGGAGGTTAAGAAGGAATTTGGCTGGTTGTACAACCAATCCAGGCAGGGTATAGCCATAAAGGGAGTGAGACACTGTGATTTGTCGGGAAAGCAAGATTAAGGTTTTGTAAGGGAGGAGATGCCAAACAATTGCAGATGGAAGAGATTCAAAATGGGATAGTTGTTGGTAAAGCTTTTGGAGATGGTGGCAGAAGATGGGAGGCAGGGCGTATCTTCCTACACTGCAGGTAGGAATATAAATAACATTTCTGGACTGCAATTTGGAGATAACACAAATATATATATTTAGGAGGTACCAGGGATTGAACCCGGGACCTCATATATGGGAAGCAGGTGCTCAACCACTGAACTGCACCTGCTCCCAACAAATATATTTTTTAAAAGTAAAAATTTCCATTCCTTTTTGACTCAGCAATTTTATGTATAGGATTTTTTTTTTCCTATAAGAAAACAAACACAAATGTGTACATTTAGCTACAGGGATGTTTGTCAATCTGCTATTGATAAAAGCAAATAAGTTTCATAAGCTAAATGCCATGAGGATTTTGATCAATTTATGGTACATCCATTCAGTGAAATGCTGCAGAAGAATTGAGATAACAGTGTTTACATTATCCCATTTCTGTAAAAAAAAAGTTTTTATATGCAAAGAAAACTACAGGAAGATACACATCAAAGTATTAAAAATAGACATCGCTGGACAGCAGATCATGGATTTTTTCTTCTCTACACTTCCTAAATGTTTCTACTATGAATGGGAATTACAGACAAATCAGGAAAACAATTTATAAATTCTCACACACAAGTGAGTCCGTTCATATGAATTTTTTTTTAGGCGGTACTGGGAATTGAACCCAGGACTTCATACATGCGAAGCAGGCACTCACCCACTGAGCTACATCTACTCCCCTATATGAAGTCCCCCCTCCACCCAGATGGCTCCCTTGTCTGCCTGCTCGTTGTCTCTGTTCATTTTCATTAGGGGGCACCAGGAACTGAACTTGTGATCTCCCATGTGGGAGGTGGGTGCCCAACTGCTTGAGCCACACCTACTTCCTGCTCGTTCATCAGCTCATTGCATCAGCTAGTCTTCTTTAGGAGGCACCGGGAACCAATCCTGGGACCTCCTATGTGGGAGGTGGGCCCCCAACTGCTTGAGCCACATCCACTCCTCCTATATGAAATTTTACAATGGGCAAAATACCTCTCTGGTAAAAGAAATCAGAATGGTGCTAATCTCTGAGGGGATGCTAACTGACAAGATGCACAATGGAACTTTCTGGGGCGATGGAAGTATTCCTCTATCTTGATTTTGGTGGTGGTTATATGAATGTACACACAGGTAAAAATTCCTCAAGCTGTGCATTTAAAACTTGGGCATTTTATTGTATGGAAATATCTTGAGTAAAAGAAAATACACCCGCAAGACGGAAGAGAAAGAGCAAGTGGGTGACATCCCAGAGCCATTTTGAGGTGAAAAAGGAAATGACAAAGTTGTGTGAAAAGACCTCAAATTTCGTAGGAGGTAGGGTGTTGTAATGGGCTTACAGTGAGGAGGATGAAGTAGGCTTGGCTTTGAGAAGGTAGGAAATTGGAATATTCCCTTCAGGGCATAGAAGCATGGGAGTTTCCTAGTGCTGGATCCAAGGAGGGATGTCAACACCCAGGGCTCCTCAGTTCACGGTAGTGAACACTAGGATTCTGCAAGAGTAGAGAAATCAGTTTGTGGGAATTGTGACAGCCAATATTGGTTTGTGGTGGAGAGGTGAATGAAGCCAGAAAGGTTCTAGTAGGTAGAACTTGGAGAGGGACAGAAAAGGCTTTGAGGGTAGTACAGCAGTGGGAGTTGGAAAGATAAAGGCTGTGGCCAGAGGGGGAAAGCTTCTGTCTGAGGTGTCTTATGGGTAAAGAAGTTCCAAGTGAAGATAAAGACTATGTCCAAAGCCTAGCACTGCTGGGGAACAATGGGTGGGAAGGAAGCTGACATTTACTGAGATCCACCTATCCAATCTGTCAGATACCTCTGACCTTGCAAGGATGTACTATGTTGTTTATAGAAGAGCAAACTGGTTCTATCATTTGCCATAGACCAGCCAGCAAGTGGCAGAGTAGCTTCAAATCCAGATTTGACTCCAAGTCCTCTTTCAACCATACTCAGTTGCCATGAGTCAAATCAGAAATAGTATGATCTTAATTTTAGGGTATCACCCACGTAGATGTGGGAACCCTCTAGGCTGCTGGTGATGAAAATGTTAGCAGTTGCCAACACTGGGGGAGGTGCCCTGGGATAGTGGCAACCGGAATGGAATAAAGAAGCAAACGGCATGAGCTTCAGGATCAAGACAGTGAATGAATGTGGCAGAAGAGAAACGTAGATCCTGTTTGTTGGTGCCAAGATTCACAGGAAAATGAGTGGCCTCTGCTTCGGGGCTTTTTGAAGTGGCTTTTTCAGGGAAAACCAGGTTTCAGTTTAAGGGGAAATTTTGAGTCCAAGGGAGTTTCTTGCCATCATTCCATCCTGGGAGTTAGCAAGGGGCAGACAGGAGAGGGGAAGGCAATGAGAGCTCATGGATCCAGCAGGGTATAAGTCCACAACAAGTTCCGATTGCAACACCAGACAGTAGTGCATCATGGAAAGTGCCAGGTATTATTTGTCGATAAGTTAAACCTAAGCCTATTATCTCCTCTCCTCCACTTTTTTTCTCTTCCCCTCATCCACATAGAGGTTAAATGTAAGGTAAACTAGAGATCATGTCTTGAAAACAGTAATAGGAACTATTATTTACCAAGTACCTACTGTGTCCCAGGCATTCTGCAAGAGCAATTCAATCTCAGCAACACTACAATCAGCCCCATTTTACAGATGATCAAAGTGAAGTCTAGAGTTTAGGTTACTTGGCCAAAATCATGGCCAGAGCTAGGATTTGGAACCAGGTGTATCTGGCATCAGTTTCAATCTTCATTTACCCTGTTAACTGATGGCAAATATTTTCTATGTAAGCTTCACAATCAATTGTGAAATGGTCAGTTTTTAGTGGATTCTGACATAAGGCTTTGAATAAACTCTTCTTGCAGAGTTACTAGAATGAGCAGATATTCTACTTTACACTTAATACGTACATTTCAAAAATGAAGGCCCCACATCTTTGGATAAGCAACAGGGTAGACTCTTAAAGGTGACAAGAATTCATAACTCACAGGAATGAGTTCTTTGCACAAGGACACACAATGGGGAAAAGGGAGGCAAAGAACTGAGCTTAAATTTCCTCAGAAATGAAAACACTAGCAATACTTTAAGAGGGGAATTTCAATAGACCAGAATGTTTTAGATCTGAAGTGACTCTACTCTGATCACACCTTTGCAAGGACATGGGCTGTTTTAGCGGGAGAAATGACAAATGCTTTAAGAAGGTGAAAGGGATTATTGCATGAAGAAAATATTCCTTCAAAATACACTGCCATTGGGTCCCGGGGAGCAAATACTTAATGACATCTACTGTGTGTCTGGTGCTTCACAGACATTTCATTTAACCCACAGATCTATCCTGAGGTAGAGAGTGTTGTCTTCATTGGAGGGTGGGGAAACTAAAAATCAGGGAGATGAAAGAACTTGCCTGAGGTCACAAAGCTGACCAATATCAGGACCCAAATTTGAACCTGGATCTGTCTGCTCTTTCTACTACACTCTGCCTAGGTTGCCATTTTTCACACAAATACATCACAGAGCACCAACTCTAACTCCTTGCTTTTATTTTTATTCTACCTCGCTTCTTGGCTATACAATGCCCTGTCCCCTCCCCCAATGTTTTCCAACCTTTTCTTCACACAAAGAAAAATATCTACATCTCTCCTAGACAGAAAGACCCACAGGCTTGTTGTGAAACTTTTGTTATAAAACATTTAATGTTAACCTACAATACAATGTAAACTTTTATGAAAAAAATTTTAAGTACACTAGATTTCTTCAGTAAATTATCACATAACTATTCAGGTGCAGTACAAGTTGGGTCACTGCATCCTTTGTGGATGGATTTCCCGTTGCTGCATTCCTCACAAGTCCTAAAAAAAACCAGTTGTAAAGTGAAACTCCTTGTCCAAGCACCAGATGATAATACTCCCCTGATTCTGCCTTTTGGGGGTCATCCTCCTTCCCAGTCATTTCCTCAAACTCTTTTCTTGGCCTTGGCACCATTAGCAATTTTCATAATGACTGCTCAGTTGGAGATTCCAGGTTTAATTTTTTAGAGATAAATATTCTTTTCTGGCCATCTCTTATCCAAGTATCATAGTGGAGATCATCAAGGAGAAAAATATTTGCTGCAGGAAATTCTGCATAAGTGGAAGAAAAGACCAGGAGGGCCCCATTGAGGCTGCAAAAATTCAACTGACTCCAATAGGGTGTCTTTGTTGGTTGTTTCCCATGGCTGTTCAGCTGTATCTACCACCTCAGTCTTGGGAGGGCAGAACAAAACCTGAAACAGGTGTTTTTGTTTAGTTGACAACTTGCTAATAGGGAAACAATGGGTGACATATCCCAGAGGTGATTTGGAGACAGGAGCGAATGCTTGATCACAGGCTTCTCAGGGCTTTCTCCCTTGCAGGTCCCATCAAGCTCCCAGCAGTTCCTGGGAGTAACAAACCGATTGTACTGGCAATAAGTGACAAAATGTGCAGCCCACCTTGCACTGAGAATAGATGACACCTAAGGGTCAGCACTAGAGTCAATGAGAAGACAGGAATAGGGCCTAAATAAAGCAGGACCATTTCAAAACGGACTAGGGAGGTGCATCTGCTTCAGGTGAAGCTTCTTGAACCCCAATGTAGATGAGCAGGTCATCCCAAGAGTTGTACTGACATAAGCAGAGACTTTTCTTAATATTCTGGCATCTCACCTTCACTGAATAAGATATCAAAAGGCAAGAGGGAGGCCTAAAGTGCACACTGTAAAATAAGATACAGAATTATTTTTTTAAAAATCATGACTTGCCCAAAAAGGTGTGGGCAAGATGCTTCCACAGAACACCCAGCCTCCTTGAAACCCTCCTGTGTCCTGTTAGGGAAACAGCTGGGAATTTCAGGCAGGCAGGGAGGTTCAAGTTAAGTGAAAAAAATTCCTTTGCATGGTTGTCAGCGGGAAGCAGATTTCACATAGGTTTGAGTGGAGAACATGGTTCATCCTATTAAGTCACTCCAGATACATTTTGACAACAATCAGATGGCAATTTCCCACTTGTCTGGCCTTGGGACTGTAGGTAACAAAGCGGAAGAACAGGCAGCCAGGAGCAGAATGAAATTCCCCTAGGGATGGTGTGCTAGACACCTGTGCCAAGGCCACTGGGACATCCCCAGGCTCTCCAGGTGATGCCCATGAGGCTCCTCACCCTGCCCTAGGCTGTTTACCCCACAATTGAGGGCTGCAGAGAATATTAATCACATGACTGCTATGTAAAAGAGCTGTCCTCAGATTTTAGTTGAGAACCTTTGGAGACTGTGAATCTAAGAAGTTATGCTCTATCTCAATGTGAACACTTGGCCTCAGGGCATGCTAAGGAACTACATTAACTTCAGTAGATTATAGTGTTACGAGTCTGCACCAGGCTAGCTATCGAACACTTTGGAATACTTGTCAGTTCACAATGGCATTTGTTAATACATGGCTTGACCCATGTACCATTACCATAAACTCAACCACAGATGATACATCCAGAGTTAAAAAACCCTATTACTTCAACACAGCAAATAGGAGAGGATAAAAACCTGCTTCTAGCAGGTGGCTTCATCAGAACCTGAAATGTGCCTTCTAACAGTTTACACAGGCCGGGAGGCCCATCTTGGCCCCCTTCAAGGCTTCTGGTTCTTTCTATGCTTAAAAGGGAAACCCCAGCACACCTCCACTGACACAGGCAGAACACTCTCATGTGGTTCTGCTGGCTCCACCACAGACCCCCAGTCCTTTGGAAAGGCACCGAGCTTGGCAATTCAGGAAAGCTTAGGGCTGGGGAGGAATAGCATGCACACGTCTGAAGAGGAATGAAGAGCTGCTATCCTTTGGTTCAGACCCCATAACAACCCCCAGGTACAGATTCCAAGGAAAGGCTGCAGTTGTGTGTACTGGTGAGTATATACTGAGTCCTCGTCACATATATGGGTGAATCTGTACACACATAGCCTTTGCAGGGCTATAACCCAGATTTCCTCCCACTGCTCTAAGTTGGGTGCACAGGTGGCAGGAAAGGACAGCAAGAGTTGGACCAAAAAGAACAACCTCTCTGGAAACTTGAGAGGAACAATGGCAGAAATAAGCACAAACCAGCCCGGGCACCTTTATTACACTACTGTGGGCTACGGAGCCCAGGGCATGAACTCATGGGTTTAAGAATTGGCTCTTTATCAAATAAAGTTAAGGAAATAAAATACACCTATGTCAGCCTCATTCCTTTGGTCAATACAAAGCGACAGAAAAAGTTAAAAAGTTATTCATAAATTGTGGGAAGTTCAAGGAACATCTTTGTTCTGTCCCTTCTCTTCCCTCTCTTCTCCAGAAGTGGGAGAAGCAAGTCCTTAGAAAATGCTGCAGTAGCTGGTTGATGGAGGTTTTTCATTTTCCTTTTCCAGAAAAGCAAGAATGAAAGAAAACTAGTGGGAATGTCCCCTTCCCCAGTCAAGACAATGGATGGGTTGGAGGTGAAGAGTCTCCTTTTGTTGGAAGGTGTGTGGTGCAGAGGCAGGAGGGAAGGGTGGGCTTGCCACGCGGGTACGTTCATCGCTAACCTCTCTCGCACACACACCAGGTTGTGACTCTTGCAGGCAGCATGGTTTCTGATCCTTCCTTAGGATGCAGCAGTCTTTTAAAAAAAATATTGTATTATAATAATAATAATATGAATTTTTCTCTTTTTTTTTGTTTTTGTTTCTGTTTTATCCATTTCTTTTTGGAATTGGGGTGGGAGGGGAGAGGAAGAAAGTGTCATTCATCTGTTAGGTCCTGAACAAAGAGAACTTCTGTGTGGCTGAGTCCGGCCTCCTGAAGCGTGGGGGGGTTGGGCCACTCCTCTGAGGGGACGCAGGGCAGCACCCGTCGGGGGAAGTTGGCTTCAATTTGAAACTTTTCAGGGCTTTCCTTTAAGGAGAATAAGAAGTCATGGATTACCTGCAAAGGTCATAGAAAAAGAAGAAAAGTCAAGTCAAAAGAAGAGCTATGAAGTAAAAATGTCCCCCAGTTCTCCCCAGGGATGACTCTGGGTTATGAATTAATCACACTGCACTAGAATTCTTCTGGGTCTTTCCATTTTACAGGGCAAGTATTTTAAAATACATTTATTACATAATCCCGATGCTAATTCTACTCTGAACTGAATCAAATGTTTCTTTTTGACAACTTGTCAGATACAAAGCTAGAGAAAAATTTATTTAGAAATAATCACAACATTACAGAAAAGATGGAAATAGGGGACACAAAATTTTTCCCCCTTGAACCAGCTGAAAGTGAACTGTGAACCTGATGTCTCATCTCCCCAGTATATTTAAGGGTATAAATCTCCTACATAACTACAATACATCCCTCAAAAACAGGAAATCGACACAGATACATTACTACCATAATATATACTACATTATTATTCAGACCCCGTTCAAGTTTCACCAGGTGTCTTATAGCAAAAGGATGCAGTTTAAAATTATGTGTTACATTTAGGTGTCATGTCTCTTTTAGTCTTCTCCTTTAGTGTAGAACAAATCCTCAGTCTTTCCCTTACTGTCATGACCTTGACATTTTTAAAAGATTACTTTGTAGATTATTTGTAAATTGTAATCTTTGTAGATTATTACTATAATTTAACAGATTATTTTGAAGGATGTCCCTCAATTTGTGTTTGATATTTACTTATGATTAGATTCAGGTGATGCATCTTTGGCAGAACGAAGTGATGTGCATTCTACTACTGCATCCTATTTAGGTGGAGCACAATTTCAATTTGTTCCAGTTCCCGTGCTGTTCACTTTGACCACTTGATTAGATTAAGATGCTGTTTGCCAGGCTTCTCCACTGTGAGTTATTCTTTTTCCCTTTGTAATTACTGAGTATTTTGTGGGGAGGGACTCTTTGAAACTATGGAAATAGTCTGTTCTTCAAACTTTCAAATTATTCATTTATTTATAACAATATAGGTCCATGCATTCCTATTTTATTCAATGGATAATGATGTTATAATCATTATTTTAATGTTCAAATGATTCCAGATGAAGTCAAAAGGAGCCCATTCAAACTGGCTTCTGTGTCTTTCTGACACGCCTCCATTATTCTCTGAGCAACTGCTGGCTCTCTGGCACAAGGTGTTCCAGATCCATCTTGTATTTTCCCTACCCCAGCCTTAGAGGCAGCCATTTGTCCAAGGAGCGCTGATTCTTCTTGGTGGACAATGGTATTTAGAAGCCAAGACCTAATGTAGGGACAATGTATGCTCATTACTATTGGGATGTTGTTGCTCCCAAGCACTCTCTTTGGATAGGAGGTAGGAGATGTGTACACACAAACATAGGTACATATACACATCCACATCTGGATCTCTAGGTTTATCTATATTGAAATGCATATGTTCACCACTCCTTCCTCACATTCACCTTCATGGCCCAGTGTATACCCACCTCACCCTGGGCCACTGGGGTGCTCCAGAGCCCCTATATGTGGACACCCTCCTTAACCTGATTGAAATCTGACATCCTCTCCGTGGGCCACTCTCAATGGGAATGTCCTCCTCTGACTCTGACAAGGTAAGAATGAATTCAGCAAGAGGTGAGGCAACATCATGAGAACGCACACTGCTAACACTTAAAAATGTGGCAAGAAACCTGTGAAATAGGGGACCCTTACCTCTCCCTGTCTGACCTTTGCCACCCATCAAGAACAGGCACACTGGATCTGCTCTCTGGCCCTCTCCAGCTAGCATTCTGTTTCTAATGAAGACTCTGAGGGATGTGTTGAGAAGGGCACTGCTAATCTCTTTCAGATCAGCCCCAAAGATTAGGAACACACTCTTCAAGTTTTTATCCTTTCTTTTTTGGGGAAGCTACTTCTCTTTTTTTTTTTTGTTCCACCTCTTGGAATGAGTTCTCTAAGTTTATTCCCATATGTGTGAAGCAGCCCTTCCTTCATTTGTCTCAACCTTACCTCTCCAGAGGTTTTAAGGGACTATGCCTTAAGAATTGAAGGAGTAAATCCATGCTACCTTTAATTCATTTATGATTTTATGAACTTTTCATATTTTAGTCTCCTATCAACCTCATTTTTAGTTCCCTTCTCTGACTCTTTGCAATTTCTATTAACGGTCTCTCTCCTTTGCTTTCCTTGAGGTGCTTCTAAGTATTCTTCGTAAGAACCCAAAATGGGTTTTATATAAGGGTGAAATAATATTTTCTGTTTCTTTTTCAGTCACTGTGTGAGAATTCCCAACATTGGTACAAAGCTGCCATTTTTTGCTTGTCCCTGACAATAGCCGATACCTTCAGGAAACAGATTATATTATCTCCAGAGGTCCCTTCTGGTTTGTAGTGGATAGAAAAGTTCTGCGCTAGCTGTAACTTGGATTCTCTCTTTTATGCATTCATTCAAAAGAAAATCAGTTGCCACTGTCCTGTCACACACAGGACCTAGTGATTTCCCTAGCTTTGCCTTTCCTGGTGTTCACATTTCACCACTATTATGATTTGACTACCATCTGCAAATTGTACATATCACTGTACACTCACCTCTTGAGACTGTTTATGAAGCAGAGAGTTCATTAGAAGATAATGATACAATGTTTGCAAGAAAACCTATAAATCATATTTGGCTGTATGTTACTATCCCTGTGAACATTAAAGGACAGCACTACCATGACACATCTCATTTACACTTCTTTCCCCACTTTGAGCCCAGTCCTCATTTATGACCAAACATTTCTCTCAGTCTTTTAAAAACAGTTTTTAGTGAGGAAAACCTGTTTAAAAGCCTCCACGGATTAAAAAGTTAGCAAATGGTCTTTCTTTGGCCACAAGCCAATTTCATTCCACAATTTTAATAGATTTCTTTTGCAAAAACTTCAGGAGGGTAAATCTGGATTAGGGTTTTTTACATGCATTTTTACCTATGAGAGCTTTTGAGGTAGAAGCTCCATAGAGCTCAGACATATATGGCTATAACCACAAAGCAAGGACAGTGAAGCTGCTAGTGAACATGGCTGCAAGCTAGACTCCATATCAAACTGGTGGTTAGGAAATATGCCAGGGAAGGGAATTAACATTTAGTGACCATCTATTACATGCTACGCACTGTGTGAGGTGCAGTCATGTTATCCCAATCAAAACGAAAATCTAAAATTAGACATGTAAGCACCTCCCCCAATTCATAAATGAGAGCTAAATAAACAAAATGGGAAAGCTATCTGCTTCTTTCTCACCAGGATGCCTCAAAAGTTTTATTCTACATTAATCCTTTGAGTCTTACATTTCCTACTGGCCATTAAGGTCCATGAACAGTGCCTGAGATCAGAAACCAGTTAAAAAAAAATTTTTTTTTAAATTTATTATATATCCCCCCCTTTCTGCTTGTTCTTGCTGTGTTCATTTTTGCGTTCTTCTGTGTCTGCTTGCTCCCCCTGGTGCGGCATCCTGCCGAATCAGCTCACTGCGTGGCGGCCTGCCTGCTCGCAGCGGCTTGCCCTGCCTGTGGCAGCTTGCCTTCTCGAGGCGGTCTGCCTGCTCGAGGAGGCCCCAGGATCCAAACCCGGGGCCTCCCATGTGGTAAACCGGAGCCCTACCAATTGAGCTACAGCCGGTTCCCCCAGTTTAAAATTATTAGAGGGCAGATTATATAACCATCTTACAGATGGGAAATCTAAAGGAATATTATTCAGCCATAAAATGAAATGAAGTTCTGACACATACAATAACATGCTTGAAGACATCACGCTGAGCGAAATAAGTCAGACACAAAAGGACAAACATTGAATGATTCAAACGGAAATAATTAGAATAGGCAAATTCATAGTCAGAAACTAGAATACAGGTTACCAGGGAATAGAGAATGGGGAAATTAAGGTTTAAATTGTTCAGAGTTTTCATTTGGGGTGATGGAAAAGTTTTATAGTGGATGGTGGTGATGGTAGCACAATATTGTCAGTGTAATTAATAGCACTGAATCATATATTACAATGTGGTTAAAAGGGGGAAGTTTTATGTTGTATACTTGTTGCTAAGAATACATTTTCTGTATGACTTTCCTGTAAATCTACAACTTCCCTAAAAAACAACAACAACAACAAAAAAAAAAACCCACACTACAACACTACAAGGTTTAAAAAAAAAAAAAAAAGAGATTCCGGAACTTGTCCAATTTACTCCAGTTAAAGGAGAGGCAATGAATGTGCTACTCAGTCTTGCTTGATTAGAGTCATTCAATCAACTACATCATCATTTCTATTATACAGTTTACTCTTGATTATGATGAGTAATCAGAGAAATAGCAGAATCTACTATTGTTATCAATCAGGAAAGGCAACATACCAACTCAATATAAGCAGAAACTTTCTTTTGGCTCTCAATAATCAATAACAAGTTAGCATTTGAGTGCTTACTATAAGCCAGGCTCAGAGTTCAGCACTTTATATGAATTTATAATCCTAACAATAACCCTACTAAGAAGTGCCTATTATTATACCCATTTTACAGATGAGGAGATTAAGCCTTAAAAATTAATTAAAGTGACCAAGAAACACATCTAGTAATCCTGAAGAATGAAAACTTGATCTCCATTTTGTGAGACTGTAAGAGTCTCTTTTTAACTATTTACCACCTCTTCCAAGAGAGAGGGGAAAAAAGACTATGGAATGACAAGCATTGTTTACCTATGGACACCAATATTAGGCAGCCCCAAGAAGTGACTCTTTTATGGGGTAAATGGATAGAAAGAGACTGACAACTGTATCTAAACTGATGTGCACTTATATTCCGATGTGTAATCCATGTGCTTTTAGGTGAATGAGGCAGAATGTCCTCTACAAAGCAAGGTAGGATTCTAGAGTCAATGGAAGAGGAGCAGCACAAAAGACTACCCTCAAACACACAACTCTTTTGTGGCACTTCTTTGTAAGGTACCCTGTACTCTTAGCAGAACTCAAACATTATAATGGATGAAAGAAAACCTTAATAATTGCTTTAGGTTGGCAGCTAGAACTTAACGAACCTATATAAATAGTTCACTGCACTCTTCCCAGTGTCTACTGATGTCATACCCGTGTCTGTCTGTCTCTCTCTGTTCCTCCTTTGTTCCTCAGGGCTGTGGATATACCAACAACATTCTCGAGAGTCTCTAAGTTTCCAAATTCAAAGCCCAGACTCTACATACAGTTCAAACAACTTAGGTGGTCCTTACTGTTAGAGACTGTGAAAAGTGGAATCGTCGCTCTACTCGAGAATCATTGGGTAATTTGAAAATGATCTTGACGCTTTCAGGGTCATCAGGGGAAGGCTCAGGGGGCAGGCACTCCAACTTCCTTTCTTTTTCCTCCTGTAAATTCTGTAGGGACAAAGCAATGGTGAAGCTATGGCTGCAACAGGGAAAAGGAAACAAGAAATACAAAGATCACATAGGTCTGTTGTGCTGTCAGAAGGAAAAATTAATGACTACCAGTAAGAAAAAACCTCTTGGTGAAGAGTCAGAAACAACCTCATTCTAAGTACTCCAGCATCATATGTGCTATTTATTGGCTATGTTTAGGTATTTAACTATTTGGGAAAAAAGGTTGTAAGAAACTGGCTAAAATTAAATGGAAGTACATAATGAAATAAGATTATGAAATGCCAAATTAGCTAATACTTACAAAGAATATTTAAAAACTACTCCTGTACCCAAATGTAAACTAAGAACTGTAGTTAATTGTATAATTATAATAATATTGTTTTATCAATTATATCAAAAGCATCACACTCATGGAAAGTGTTAATAATAGAGAAAACTGCGTGTGTGGGGATGTACATAGGAACTCTGTACTCTCTGTATGATTATTCTGTAAACCTACTTCTTTAAAAAACCACCAACAAACTACTGCTGTGAACCACTTATTATTTACTATATTTACTTTTCATGAAACAGAGCTGTTTTGTCTGATGTCTACTCACTCTTTTTTTCTAAATAATATTTTTTCTTTTTGAGAAAATGTAGAAAATATGAAAATGGCAAAGAAAATTTAAATCACCCTCAATTCCATCATCTAGAATTTTTTTCTTTCTTTCATACTTAAGACCAAGATGGCAAAATCTCCAAAGCCTGCTAATCACAAGAAGTAAAGACACAAGTTCGTTACCCGTCGCCGTCTCTCCTCTGCCAGCTTTTGTTGTTGTACCTCTTCTTCCTTCCGCCGCTTCTGTTCCCGCTCCTCCCGTTTCTTCCTTTCTTTCTCTTGGTCAGCTCTGAGAGAGGCCAGGTATGCCTCATCCTGCTGTTGTCTTAACACCTGGGTCTGGTTTCTTTCTTCCCTGTGTAAAGACCAAAAGCATAGAAGGAAATGGCAATCTCACAAAGCTCTGTGTCTGTTTACATTTAAATTGTGGAGGGTAAAAAAAATTGATAGATCTAAAGAGATGATTATTTCACATTACCATAAAGGTTTCTAATAGCAGAATGGCAGAATTTGAAAGGGCCATCTTTTTTCTCAGTTCAGTTTAGCAGAAAAAGAAATGGCAAGCTTTTTCAACCCCTTTTAACTTTTAAAATAATAATTTATCTTTATTTTTCCAATTTTTGTTATGAAAAGATAATCAAGATCACAGTTTACAGGTAAATACTGCCCCCCCCCCTCCTTTTTATCGAGGTACCGGGAGCTGGAGAATGAACCTGGGACCTTTTGTGTGGGAAGCCAGTGCTCAACCGCTGAGCCACAATGGCTTCCTGGAGTTAGTTTTTTCATGTGTTTTGATTGCTGTTATTGTTTTATTCAGGAGGCACCGGGAACTGAACCCAGGACCTCTCAATGTGGGAGGTAGATGCCACATCCATTCCCTAAATACCCTTTTTAGGTTACTACATTTTTGTACCATATGCTATTTTTATATATAAACCACACATACACAGACTCACTCACTGACATTGTATAAGACTTGAAAAATGTAGAAATATGCTATTCAGAGTTCCACTAGTCAAAGATAAAACACTGTAACATTTTGGTGTGTTTCCTATTTTCTCTCCTATATAGTTTTATTTTTCCTTTCAGTAGGAACAACATTTAGCCAAGGAGAATGCTTGAAGAGATGAACATTCCTACTATAATACATGCATTTCTTTCTTTTTAAAATTAAAATAAAATTTAAATGTAGTGAAATACATAGATCTTAAGTGTCCCACTGAATTTTTAAAAATTTCTTCAATTCAATGAATCTTGCTAAATATAACCATGTTACTACCACTCCAATCAAGCCATAATGCATTGCCATAACCCCACAAAGGTTCTTCTCCTACATGCTTTTTACGTGTTAAAATCATGCTATATTTATAGAGTTTATATCCTGCATGTCTCTAACATATAACAAGTATTTTTTTTTAAAGATTTATTTTTTTATTTATTACATATCCCCCCCCCCTTTCTGCTTGCTCTTGTTGTGTTCATTCTTGCACTCTTTCGTGTCTGCTT
>PVKH010017207.1:0-15487 GCA_004027955.1 Chaetophractus vellerosus | reverse complement strand
AGGAAAACCATGGAAGCTGAGACCTGGAATTAAGACATCACCTTGGGCCAAGAGAGGAACCCCATCCATGTGTACATAGAGCGTGAGTTTTCCCTGGCACTTGAAGAGGATGGATGTTCCCATCCACTGTTCAGGGAGATTTTTGCCACCCCAGGATACAGAGAAGGTGGAGCACATTCCCCAAGAATTAAGGAGGTTAAGGTCATCACCCCTTAGGTTTGAGAGGGATGGGCCTGTCCCCCATGGATTAGGGAAGGCCAGTTCACCAACTCATTGCTCTGAGACAGTTGGGTCTATATGCGAAAGGTTAGGGAGCATGTTGTCTTCACTTCACTGTACTAGGGGGGTTAAGACTCTAACCCAAAGATTGGGTAAAGTGTAGCAATCACCCCAACACTCTTGGAGGGTGAGCTCTGGAACACAGTTGACCCCCAGATTCTTGATGAGGGTGGAACCAAGAAAATGGCCATTGGACAAGACTATGGAAAGGGTGGGTCCTAATGAGGCTCCAGGGAGAAGAAATCATCATCTTAAGAATGACACTCAGATTTTGAAACTTAATAAAGTATGCCCTGCAGGGTTACGGAACTGTAGAGGATCCATGACTCATGTTTCCCTCCCAATTTCTCTGTAAGATAATGCAAATGTTTATCCTTTGTCCATTTGTATATTGAAAGCAGATAAATGCTTTTGTAAGTTTCAGAGGTCTACAGCCAGACTGGATTTTGCCCCAAACAAATTGTATTTCTTTAAACTGATTGTGATATGATTTTGTATTTAGCATTGTACAATTTCTTTTGGAATTAAGAGGGTGGAGTGTAGCAGTTTGGCATTATTTATGCATTCCCCAAATATATATTGGATTATGTTTGTAAAGTGGTCTGTTTCTGTGGTCATATTAGATTGTATTGGATTCAGAGATTTCACTTTTACTTGATTAAATTATGATTAAAGCTTTGATTGGGCCATGTCAGTAGGACATTGAGTCCCTGCCCCTTTGTTGGGTGGGGACTCACAGAGAAAACTACAGAGCAGAGGATTTAGTTGGAGTATAAATACTGGAGCACCAGAAAGTAAATACACAGAGAAGTAAATATTTGAGGAAAGAGAGAAGACTCCATTAGACATGGCAGAGGCCCTGGGACGAGAGATGAGCTATTCGCCTGAGAGTTTACAGCTGGCCTTATGGACAGAGCAGAGCAGTTGATCCCAGAGAGAAATGAGCCTTGGGAGAGAGATAAGACTTATCCCAGCCTATAGCTGATATTGGAAGATGCTAGGACATGGAACCTTAAGAGGAAGAGGAAGCCTGAACCCTTGTAGACATTGGCAGCCATCTTGCTCTAATACATGGCAACAGACTTTGATGAGGGAAGTAACTTATGCTTTATGGCCTCATGACTGTAAGTTTCAACCCCAAATAAATCCTCTTTATACAAGCCAACAGATTTCTGGAATTTTGCATCAGCATACCTTTTGCTGACTAATAGAGTAGACTTACTTATATGCATTTAACCACTTAATGGAATGAATTTTGAAGTGAAGTAACTCTTACAGATTCAGAAGAAATAAGGGACACTTAATAGGGTAATTTAAGGGAAATTAACTTTCATAAAACTGGAAGAGGGACACTTTTTAAAAAGGAGGAAGTGGTCGAGAAGAGGTACAGATATATATTAATGTGTTAGTCAGTCAAAAGGGTGCTGATGCAAAGCACCAGGAATCTGTTGGGCTTCCTAAAAGGTATTTATTTGGGGTAGAAGTTTACAGCAATCAGGCTTTAAAGAGGCCTTATGGCCTCAAGGTACCGTAAGAGGCACTTTATCACCCAAAGTCATTTGCCGTATGTTGAGCAAAATATCTGTGAAGATTCAGCCTTCCTCTTCCACTTAAGACACCATCTTACCATATTCTTCTAATCTCAAGTGGTAAGTCTTGAGACTGTGGTAAGTCTTGTCTCTCTCCTGGGGCTTGTTTCTCTCTGGGCTCACCTGCAGCTGTAGGCTATCAGGTTCATTCACTTTCCAGTGCCTCTGCCATGTCCGGAGCCATCTCTATTCCTCTGTGTTTTTCTCTTGTGTATTTACTTCCCAGGGTTCCAGCACCAAAAACTCAAACTTCTCCTTGGCCCTGTTGTTTTCTCTTTGAGTCCCTACCCACCAAGGCAGCAGGGACTCAACATCCTACTAACGTGGCTGAATCAAAACCCTAATCATAATTTTTTTTTAAAGATTTATTTATTTTATTACATATCTCCCCTTCCCCCCACTGCTGCGACGTGCCTAGAGTGGTAACTGCGCAGGCGCGGCTTTCCCCGCTTGTGGGCGGTCTCTGCGTCCGTTCACGGCTGGCTTTCAGTTCGCAGGTGGCTGGCTGCACTCCATCCGCGGGCGACCTGCCCTGCCCGTGGTGGCTCTTGCCATGTCCATGGCAGCTTCTTGCCCTGCCCACGGCTCCGGCCTGCCCATGGAGGCTTGCCATTCTCAAGGCGGTCTGCCCGCTAGGAGAGGTCCCCGGGAATCAAACCCGGGGCCTCCCATGTGGTATGCCGGCGCCCTATCCACTGGGCTATCGAGCCGGCCCCCCTAATCATAATTTAATCAAATAAAAGTGAAACCTCTGAAATTAATAAATCTACATATTAGATTTATTATTAGATTTATTAGATTTATTATTATCCAGAGGAACAGACCAGTTTACAAGCACAATCCAAAATCTGTTTTTGCAATTCATAAACAATACCAAACTGCCACCAGTCGGTTGTAAATTTTAGGGTATAAATTGAGAGAATGCCTTGCTAACAGCTTTTATTTGATCTGTGAATTTAGCAAGTCCATCAGCTAATATAGAAGAGGGGACCAATAAAGAATGTTTGAAATATGTAAGAATGAGCATTGACAACCCAGTTTGCACTTTTTTCATATGAAATAGTATCCATGGCCCAGTAAAAAAATATTTATTCCCACATGAAAACTTTGCAGGAAGTTCATAATACTTGTTTTAATTCTTTCTAATCATCCCTGTAGATAAACACTATAAACTCTATAAATTTACTTTTAGATGAAAATATTTTCCTAAAATAAAGTTTTACTATGTCTTTATCATTTTCATATTATTGATAGTATTTCATTATCCATTTTGATTTGATAGTGTATATCTCACTATAGTCAATTTAAAACATCGTGAAAATGATAAGAAATTATTTAAAAATCATGTTTAATTTTTATAAACCTATAGAAAAACAATCACACTTTATACACAATGAATAATTTTTTAAGCTCATGCTACCTCATTTTCCTCAATTAAACAAATTTTCTTCAATGACCAGAAAAATATTTTGAAAAGAACACTCTTTAAAAGAATAATTGACCAACATATTATTATTTATCCAGTTGTAAATTTTAGACATGCCATTAAATTTATGATTATGCTATTTGAATTGTCTCACTTTAGAAAAATATACTTCCAGATATTTCCTGGTAAACAATGGGAAGACATATTTACTTTTCTTTGATAAAATATCTAGCATATAGCAACATAGGATATGGTGATATTTATAACATCAATAATGACTTAGTGGCTTTTTAGAAATTTTGTTTTTAAAATCCATGCTACATTTCTCCTGTCTCCTTATAGCAACAATATATCATATTTTTAAGGAATTCTACAAATAAAATTTGAATTATGGTTTTATGGCAATAGCCAATCAAGATCATACTTGCTTAAATAATATAATCCTGCAATAAAATAATGGGACTTACAGTATTGTTAAATGATATCTTCTAGAAAAGTTTCATTAAACATGTATAGTCAACTTCCACCCAAAATAGTATTTTTTTTGCATTGGTAGAAAACTGTCCCAAAATAGGTATCACATAGATATGCAAAAGAAAGGTAACTGAATTTTTACATATATACAAACAATCTAAGGTGAACTTAAGATCAATGTAGGTGGTAGCACTTAAGTTCCTTTTGGATTATACCCAATAGGTTTATTGTAGTCATATGTCACTAGCATGAATTAATACATAGATATGGTCTTGTAAATGTGAAGAATTCTTCTATTATATATTTGTAAACTCATCCCTTACAGTTTTATTATGTGCTTGCTCCCACTGTAGTTTTGAAAAATATCTAAGTTTAAAAAGGATGGTAATAGTCACTATGCATTTTTTAAAATCTTATTGCAAGCTTTGGGTTATTTTGAGTGTCCATAGAATCTCATTTTTATTTTGTCCAGATAAATTTAGGGTCTGAAGTAGAATTAATGGATTACTTTGTGTGATGTCTTGGAGCTGTGTACCCCAGAAAAACATGCTCTTAAACTTAATCCATTCCTGTGTATGGGAACTCTTGTGAATAGGAACTTTTGATGAGGTTACTTCAGTGAGATGTGGTTCAGCTGAATCAGACTGAGTCTTAATCCTATTACTGAGGGCCTTATAAGGGAGTTCACAGAGGGAGCAGCTAGAAGCTGAAAGTCAGTGGAACCAGGAGCCTGGAAGAGAAAAGAAAAGCCAGGAGGGCCTGCCATGTGCATTGCCATGTGACAGAAAATCCAAGGACCAAGAATCCCTCACAGCCAGGTTCAAAATGCCAGTCTTCTAGGAGAAAGCAACACCTTGATGACATCCTGATTTTGGACTTCTCCTAGGTTCAATATCATGAGGTGATTAGTGCTAAGTGGAAAAATACATCAGGAACAAGAGAATGGGAATAGAATGGATTCTATTTTAATTAGTCTTTTCAGGAATATCCTTACAGGGATGACAATATATTAGTTAATTCCTGAAGTTAGTGAGGGACTAAGTCATGTGGATATCTGGGCAAAGAGCATCCCGGGTGAAGGAAATACAAAGACCCAGTTGGAAGTGTATGTCATTTTGGAAGAACAGACAGGAGGCAGTGTGGCTGGAACTCAGTAAGTATGAGAGACTTGTAATAAGGATAGATTATTTAAATGGTCTCATACGTTAATCACTACTTTCAAGAATAATTATTCACACAGACTTTTTATTTTATTCTACTTTTATTTTATTTTGAAAGAGCTTTAGATTACATGAATGTTACATGGAAAATATAGAGGAATCCCCATATATCTCACCTCCTTCCCCTCCCACACCTTTCCCCAATAACAACATCTTTCATTAGTATGGTAGATTTGTTACAATTGATGAACATATATTGAAGCATTGCTACTAATCATGGTCTATAGTTTACAATATAGTTTGCACTTTGCACCACACAATTTTATAGGTTTTGACAAAATGTATAATGGCCTATATCTGTCATTGCAATGTCAGGAAGGACAATTCCAATGTCCCCAAAATGCTCCATGTTTCACCTATTCTTTCCTCTTCCTTTCCTCAGAATCTCTGGTGGTCATTGCCTTTATATCAGTGTTACAAGTTCTTCCATTGCTAGAATAATAATAAGTCTACTTTAGTCCATAGTTGGATTCTCCCATATATTTGTTTATTCCTCAAACTTGAGGATTTGGGATGACAATTCCCATTCTGCTTCTGGTTGAGAGGGGGCTTAGATCCCATGGGGGCAGATGGATGAAACTGTTTTGCTTGCAATTGTAGATACTCTCTGTTTTTTAAGATGGGAGCTGTTCCTTATCCTTTTATTAGTTATCCTGGGCAAGTCCGATGATCTGGCGAGTAGGTTTTGCAACTCTGCTGAGATTCAGGGCTTAATCAGCATATGAATAGACTGAAGATTTAAATCTCTTGGACATATATTTAATGAGTATAGGGCTAATTATAGGATCAAATAAAAGGGGCAGTAGAGCATGTGTAGAGAAATTATAAATGAGTCTAACTTGTTACATTGTTGAACATATATTCCAAAGTAAGGACCACTGACAGGGTGCTGAATTCCTGAGCTTGTCTGTCCTGCTTAGAGTGTCTGGATACCCCCAGAGGCCTCAGGAGCCCCCCTGTTTGAGGTTCATTTTGCTGTGGCAGTCAATGTAATCTTATTATATTATTTATCTTTTACTTTATTAGAGAATTTGTGGGATTACAGAACAGTCATGCATAAGATACAGGATTTTCACTATAGCTTTATTCTGAATCATGTACCAATCATTTGGAAAGAAATGTATTTTTAGAAGGAGAAAAGGGCATTTTCAAACCTTGATTGTTAGAACAAAGGGCTGTGAGAATGCTTTTCTCCATGTAGCTTCCTTAGAAGTTTATTTGAAACCACGTAATATAGTAATTTTCTTATGAATAATTGAGGATGTCACAGGTGCCCTTTTTTTGTGGGAGAACAAACAGATCATGGCACCATGGAGCTACTCAAATGGATCACCATGGGTCACTGTCATTGTGACAATGCCTGCTTTCCACTGTTCTTTCTTGGCCCTTGCCCTTTTCACATGCTATTCTTCACACAGCTGGACTTCTTTGTTGCATGTAGCATATCATGTGGTGCATATTTTCTCTCCTGTCTCCCATGATTGAAAAACAGATGTTATATGCTTTTATAATTGTCTTCAGGAAATCTTGATGTCTTTTAATGGCACTCTGTACCTTTTGTAATCAGAAGGGTTAGCTGCATGCTTAAAGTCCCATGAGGTAGAGAACTTCATTTTATTGTAGATAGTCACATACAACCCCTGGTCCTGCTGTTCCCTTTTCACTGCTTGCTGGAACAATTAGCATTAATAAAGGTTTTTCACAACAGGTACTAATGCCTCACTGAAAGAGGTAAGGATATTTGGCTGTTCTTGGAATGGGCAAGCATTAAGCTATTGAAGATACAAAGGTTTCTTGGTGGAATAAACTTTTATTTTTCCTACTCAATCTTTTCCTTTCAAAATGATTTAATTATGAGTTTTGATTACTTAATGAAAAATACTAAATCAAGTAAGGGTTGTCCTTAATGTTGAGTCATGAAATTTAAACTATATACTCATTTTTTGGAATTATTTTGATTGCATCAAATATAATCATAATAAATAGTGCAAACAACTCTCTACATGAATGCTAGATTGTTTTCTGTTGAGAATAATGAGGAACTTGACAATGAATAATAAAAATATTCACTGAAAATATTTGATTCTGACCTATAGTGTGGCTCTGGGGAATGTAAATGAACTTGTTTAATCTGTTTCTCTCCTTCTCTTTACCCATGATGCAGAAATACAAACTGAAGCACATCTGACCTCAGGGAAAGAAGGTTCACTGTGATCCAAAAACACCACTGTCCACATTCCACTAGGTAGGTCTTTAAATGCTTCTTCCTGATCACCATTATGACCTTTCCCAGGCCCATAAAACTTTGATGCCCTCATTCTTGTTTCCAATATTAATATTAACAATGATAGCTCTATTTATCAGGTGTTTTACTATATGTTGGAGAGTTACCAGTTACTGAGTGCTTTAAAGCCATCTTGATTAATCTTTGCAAAATGACTATGCAGCAGTTGAGTTGGGAATTCACACCCACTGCCCTTAACCCCTAATTGTTTAGATTTTTCCAAAATCTTTTTTCAGGCCATCTTCTGTTTAGCACTCAATTTTATACCTGATCATCTTCAAAGCAACCATGTTTTCTGTATAGCATCTATTATACTGTGGGATAATACAAACTATACATTTTTTACTAATTGCTGCTTTTTTAGAAGGTACTGGGGATTGAACATGGGAAGCATGTACTCAACCCCTGAGTTACACCCACTTCCAATGAGAGTTGGTTTTTTCATTTGTTTGTTTTTTTTAGGTGGCACCAGGAATTGAACTCAGGACCTCATAAATGGGAAGCAGGTGCTCAACCACTGAACTACATCCACTCCCCCAATTTACTTTTTCAATCTTCCTAATTAGAATTCATATAGCCACACATATCATTTAATCTAAAACTTTTCTAGTCAGTATTATACTTTTATACAGAAGTTACTCATTAATTTGGTGTAGGATTGCTTTAAAATTTCAGGTTGATTTGTTAAGAATTGGCATCTGAAAAATATTGAATCTTCCAGTCCACAAGCATCATATATCTACTGTACATCGATGTTCATCTTCTTAGTTCCTTTAAACACTGGGTGTCAAACTTCTGTTGGCCACACTTAATAATATGAGAAGCATTCCTTCTTCCTCTATTTTCTGAATTGTTTTGTTTTTCATTGATATTATTTTATCCTTAAATATTCAAAATAAATCATATATGCATCTAAATTTCCTTCAAATGGATGTTCTTCCTAATAAAGACCATTCCTTTCATAGACACATGGTACTTGAGACTTTCTATTCATTTTTATGCTTTTTTTAGTAATTTGCATCTTTTATGTAATTTATCCATTTCATCTAGGTTGGGTAATTCATTGACCATGAATTGTACATATATTTTCTTATCTATTTTACCATCCATAGGACCTGTAGTAATGCTTTCTTTTTCAGTCATAATGTTGTAAATATGTATATTCTCTCTTTTTCTTGTTCACTCTTGCTGGGTTTTATTAGTTTTATTAATCTTTCAAAAAACTTGATTTTAATTTTTAGTGTTTTTCTCTTATTTGTCCTTTTTCTCTTTTATTGATTTCAGTTCTTACATTTACTAATTCAATATTTTGCTGATTTTCCTTAAACTTTGCTCCTTTATTTTCTAGGATGGAAGCTTTGTCCATTTATTTATTTATTTTTTCTTTTCTAATTTCTCTTCTATTTTAAACATTTAAAGCTATAAATTTTCCTTTAAGCATTGATCTAGGTACAGCCAGCAAATTTTGATTGTTTATGTTATTTTTATCATGAAGATTAAAATATTTTATATTTCCCTATTATATGTTTATTTATTTTAACTCATGGTTATATAGAACTGTGTTGTTTAGTTTTCAATTATTTTTTAATTGCTTTTTGTTGTTGATATTAATTTATTTTCCTTTTAGACTAAGGATATAGTTTATATGATTATAAATCTTTGAAGTTTTTTAAGAGTTGTGTCATGTTCTAATCTATGGTTATCTTTGTGAATGTTCCTTGTGCTCTTGAGAAGAATGTGGTTTCTACAGCAAGGTGATTCCATTTTACATGAATAGATAGACAATGTCTCCAAGCAATTGTATAAGTTATGGAACCTCACTTTTATTTACATCCCCCCAACATTGTTCTCTGCCAGACTTGCAGAATTCTGTCCTTTTTATGCAACATTTAACTTTTTTCAGGTCCACTTACTTCTGGAGCTCCCTGTTCTGGTAAATAGCCCTTCAAATTTTAGATGTCTCAGGAATCCAGATTTCTGGTCTCTACTTATTTTAACATGTAAGACCACTGATTTGTAACTGAATTCCACTTCCCTTGTGTTGCAGTTTGATAATGTGCATGGCACCAGGCTGGTATGAATGTGGTGCTTACCTCATGTGATGTCTTTCACTCTAGGATCATAGCCTTCTGCTCTCTGTTGTTCAAAATCTTAAGGCAGTTGTATCATAAATTTTTTTCAATATTATATATTTTTTTGTAGAAAGGTAAATCACATGCTTGTTACTCCATCATAGTTGGAACTGAAACCAAAATAAAATCTTGCTTTTATTTTCCATTTGATAGTGTGTGAAGTTTGTATGCCTATATATTGTGTTGTAAGTTTTCATTCATATTTATTCTAATTTTATTGCTTTCAATGGGTCTTTTCTCTTTTAGTTGTTTTTTTTTTAAATTTGTCTCTTCCAATGTTTTCCTCAAAAACATTCACCTTTTTTTGAACTCCTTCCATTTCTTCTTTCATTTTCTTTTTCTTCTCTTTCTCTTATACTTCCTCTTTCCCTCCCTCCCTCCCTCCTTCCTCTTTTCCTTCTTTCTTTTCTTTCATCTCTTCTTTGGATACTTATATTTTTGAAATTTTCCCTTATTTGGATTTATTGAAATTTTATAAACTTGTTTTAGTCAGAGTTCTCAAGGGAACAAAATCAACATGAGATATCTGTAAATAGTATCAGATTTTATAAGATTCTCTTGTGTGACTTGGGGATGCAAAACCCAGATTCTGCAGGCAGACTGCAAACCAGGGGCTTAGAGGAACTTCCAATGAAGGTCCTTGATGAGGTTCCTGGAGGTGTTGGCTGTCCAAAGATGAGCTGGGGAATTCTCTCTGATTGCTGAAATCACTTCCCCTTTTAAGGCATCCAACTGATTGGATAAGTTATCACTGATTGCTGATGGCAATCTCCCTGGTTGAGGTAGGTGTAATCAGTCATCTATGCAATAAGCTCACTGATGACTAAAGTCCATAAATGTCCTTGTATTACAATTAATGCAGTGCTTGCTTGACCAAACAACTGGGCACAATTACCTGGCCAAGTTGATACATTAACCTAACCATCACATTCTACCGCTTGTCAGTTCGGCAACCATACACATTACCTTAAACCATACTTAGTATCTAAGTAAAAACACTAACAGACATGCATATGTATATATTTCCACCTAACAATGTTCAACTCTCCTGCATACAACCGGGAAATGTATTCATTCCCTAAAGAATAGGGTGCAAGTCCTTGGGTAATGTTCACTCTTAAATTTGACATCCTTAAATATTATGATATGAAACTAATACAACTTGTCATATGATAAGGGAAAATGTTGGGGAAAAATAAACAAATTCATTTTATGTACAAATACAATCATACTCATAACAAAACAAGGAAGAAAGATTCATGACTATGATAGTCCTCATTTCTCTAACTGATCACGTGGTCTACGTTTGTATTTATCACTACCTTCTTCCACTACCCATTCCATGTTCCCATTACACTCACCAAGCACTTCAGCTGGCCATGGTTCTTTGCATGGTGGGGTGACCCAAACTTTCATTCCTGAAGATTCTGGGACATTGTTAGTCCTGCTTGAACTGGGTTGTTGCAATATTCCACTAACTTTAATCACACGGCATGGAATTACTAAGAGATGCCCTAGAGGATTTCCTGTATTCCAGGCAAACTCTTCTTTACCCTCAACATATATATGCAGTCCTATTTCCCCTTGATAGTCAGGATCAATCACCCCAGGCAGTGCAGTGATTCCTTTCTTTGCCAGTTGATGCAAAGGTAAGAGGAGCCCAAAGTGGCCAGGGGGCAGTCTTAACTTCCAGTTCAATGAAATCATTGTTTTGTTCCCTGGTGGCAATACTCCTCCTTTTGGAACTAAGACCAGTAGACCAGCAGAACTTAATGTTGCAGGGACAGGAAGTAAAAATTTTCCTATTGGGTCACTAAGGGTAATAGTGAATGGTACCACTCCCATTTCTACACCTTGATTCCTGGACCCATGAATCTGCCTATGGGAGAAACAGCATCAAAGATGGACGCTGATTTATAGCATACACAGCCTCCTGGAGAACATTGTCCCAGCCCTGCAAAGTATTGTCATCTAGTTGTCACCATAATTGAGAATTCAAAAGGCCATTCTAGTGTTCAATTAATCCAGCTGCTTCAGGATGATGGGGAACTTGGTAAGACCAGTGAATTCCATGGGTATGTGCCCATTCCCATACATCATTTCCTGTGAAATGGGTATTGTGATCAGAAGAAACGCTGTGTGGAATGCCATGGTGGTAGATAAGACATTTGGTAAGTCCATGGATGGTAGTTTTGGAAGAAACATTGGATGCAGGAAATGCAAGCCCCCATCTGGAGTATGTGTCCATTACAGTTAAAACAAATCACTGCCCCTTCCATGGTGGAAGTGGTCCAATGTAATCAAACTGCCACCAGGTAACAAGCTGATCACCTCAGGGAATGGTGACATATTGGAGGCTGAGTGTGGGTCTCTGCTCTTGGTAGATTGGGCACTCAGCAGTGGCTCTAACTAAGTCATCCCTGGTGAGGGGAAGTCCATGTTGCTGAGCCCATGTACAACCTCCATCCTTACCACCATGGCCACTTTGTTCTTGAGCCTATTGGGCAATGATAGGAATGGCTGGGGAAAGAGGCCGAGTGCTAGCCACAGAGCAGGTCGTCGTATCAACTTGATTATTAAAATCTGCCTCTGCTGAAGTCATCCTCTGGTGAACATTTACATGGGAAAGAAATATTTTCATGATTTTGCCCCACTCAGAAAATCTATTTACATATGTGATGGTTAGGCTCATGTGTCAATTCAGTCAGGTAATTGTGCCTAAGTATTAGGTCCAGCAAGCACTGGGCTAATTGTAATACAAGAGCATTTATGGACTTTGATCACCAGTGAGTTTACTGCATGAATGGCTGATTACATCTGCATCAATCAGGGAAACTGGATCAAGAATGGATGATGCTTTTATCGAATCAATTGACTGCCTTAAAAGGTGAAGTGATTTCAACATTCAGAGAGCATTTTCCAGCTCGCATTTGGACAGCCAACTGTTCCCAGAAACTCATCGAGGACCTTTTGTTGGTCTTTCATTGGAGCCCCTGGCTTGCAGTCTGCCTGCGGAATCTGGACTTGTTCATCCCCACAGTCACATGAGAGATTCTTATAAAATCTTATGTTATTGACAGATATCTCCTGTTGATTCTGCTTCCCAAGAGAACGTTTACTAATACAACATACTTCTTCCCCAAACCTCTTTGTCACCAATTTTCCAATCATCTTCCTTACAATCCCTGACCATCCAGCCAAACCATTTGCAACAGCCCATGAATCAGTGTACAAATGCACTTCTGGCCATTTCTTTTTCCAAGCAAAATGAGCAACCAGAGGCACTGCTCAAAGTTCTGCCCACTGGGAGGACTTGCCTTCACTGCTGTCCTTCAGGTATGTCCAAGAAAAGTGATGCAGTGTTGCAGCTCTCCACTTTCAGGTGGTACCTGCATATCGTTTAGAACCATCTGTTAACCAGGCCTACATTTGCTCATCCTCAGTCAACTGATTATAAGGGGCTCCCCAAAAGGCCAAAGCTGTAGGCTGGGAAAGAGAAGGTAACATGGCAGGGGTGGTGACCATGGACATTTGGGCTTATTCTTCATGTAACTTACTTGTGATTTCAGGATCTACTAGAGCACTATCTTGTATATACCACTTCTACTTTATAATGGAGTGCTGTTGTGCATGCTCAACTTTATGGTTTGGTGGGTCAGACAATACTCAGCTCATGATAGGCAACTCAGGTCTCATGGTAACTTGATGGCCCATGGTTAAACATTCAGTCTCTACTAAGGCCCAGTAGCAGGCCAACAGCTGTTTCTCAAAAAGAGTGTAGTTACATGTAGAGGATGGCAGGGCTTTGCTCCAAAATCACAATGGTCTGTGTTGTGATTCTCCTATAGGGACCTCCCATAGGAAACAGACAGTATCTCTATTTGCCCCTGAAACTTCCAGCTCCATTATATCTGCTGGATCATATGGCCCAAGTGGTAGTGCAGCTTGCACAGCAGCCTAGACCTGTCACAGAGCTTCCTCTTGTTCTGGTCCACAATCAAAACTAGCAGCCTTTCAGGTCATTCAGTAAATGGGCCAGAGCAGCAAAGCCCAATGAGGAATGTGTTGTCTCCAAAACCCGAAGAGACCAAGTAAGTGTTGTGCTATTTTTTTAGTCATAGGAGGGGCCAGATGTAACCACTTATCCTTCATTTTAGAAGGGTTATCTCAAAATTCCCCATACCACTGTGATAAGGAATGCCCACCTATGTCTCAAAATGCATAACTGAAGACTGCATTGTGGTTAGGGTAACCCCTCCCTGACCACCTGCATACTCCTGGCCAAGTGGGAAATTCCACCTGCCTATTATACAGCCCACTCTGGAATGATAAGGAATGCCCACCCATGTCTCAATATGCATAACTGAAGTCTGCATTCTGGTTAGCAGAACCCTGCATACTCCTGACTGGGTGGGAAATTCAACCTGCCTATTATGCAGCCCGCTTGCTTTTGTAAACCCTGACCACCTGCTTGCTTAAGAATGTGCCCGTGTAATATCCCTATATAAACTCATGAAAATCAAGGCCCGGGGCCCAGAATCTTGAGACTGATTTCCTTCTCTGGGCCCACGCATAATAAAATTGTGTTCCTCCACTCCTCCAAGTGCTGTTTGGGATTTTCAGGATTGGATTTCTGCAACAACTGGGCACCTAGACATTTCACTGAGGTGGAAGGCCCATGTATTTTTGTTGGATTTATCTCCCATCCTCTCTCACACAAATGCCTTACCAATAAGTCTAGAGTCTTTTCTATTTCTTGCTCACTAGTTCCTATCAATATGATATCATCAATATAATGGGCCAATATGATGCCTTGTGAGAGGGAGAGATGATCAAGATCCCTGCAGACAATATTATGACACAGGGCTGGAGAGTTGTTATACCCCTGAGGAAGGACAGTGAAGGTATACTGCTGGTCTTGCCAGCTGAAAGCAAACTGTTTCTGGTGGTCCTTACTAATGGCAATTGAGAAAAAAAGCATTTGCAGTTCAATGCTGCATACCAGGTACCAGAGGATGTGTTGAATTATGCAAGCATTGATACCACATCTGGAACATCAGCTGCAATTGGAGTCACCACCTGGTTAAGTTTACAATAATCTACTGTCATCTTCCAAGATCCACCTGTTTTCTGCACAGGCCAAAGAGGAGAGTTGAATGGAGATGTGGTGGGAATCACCACCCCTGCATCCTTCAGATCATTGATGGTGACACTAATCTCTTCAGTCTCACCAGAAATTCGGTATTGTTTTTGACTCACTATTTTGCTAGACAAAGGCATTTCTAGTGACTTCCACTTGGCCTTTCCTACATAATAGCCTCACTCCATGAGTCAGGGATCCAATGTGGTAATTCTGCCAGTTACTGAGTATTTCTATTCCAATTATGTATTCTGGAACAGTAGAAATAACCACAGAATGGGACCCATGGGACCCACTGTGAGATGGACCTGAGCTTAAATTCACTTGACCTCCAAAGGCCCTTACTCTGATTTGTGGACCACTGTGACATTTTGTGCCTCTTGGAATTAATATCACTTCTGAGCAAAGGTCAAATAATCCCCAAAATGTCTGATCATTTCCTTCTCTCCAGTGCACAGTTACTCTGGTAAAAAATCCATAGGCCTTCTTGGGGAAAGATGGGAGGAAGATTAACAGTATAAATTTTTGTCAGTTTAAGAGGATCTTTCCCCAAGAGGACCTGGCCTTCTCTTCACTCAAGGGACCCTGGGCCTGTAAACTCTCTTCAGTCTGGGAATTAAGGGCCCATGATTCTCTGTGCCTGAAATTTGAGTCAGGATTTTGTTCATTTGACGTAGAACTCTTCTGCTTATACAGATCCAGAAGAAATTTAGTAGACTGCCCATGTATTTCACCTCTAGGTACCCCATGAACTATTAGCCAACACCATAACTCCATGTGACTCAGACTATGTTGAGTGCTGCTTTGAATCTGCCTTTCATTGCGGTAGCCACGCCCACCTTGCCTTGGTGATTAACTGCCAATACTTGACTTTTACTGGACCTGAGATCCAATCATCCCCATAATGTTTAAGGATTCCAATTCCATTACAGCACTCCCTACA
>PVKH010017206.1:0-15488 GCA_004027955.1 Chaetophractus vellerosus | reverse complement strand
GAATGGAGCGCAGCCAGCCACCCGCGAACTGAAGCGGAGCCAGCCGTGAATGGAAGCCGAAACCACCCACAAGTGGGGCAAAGCTGCCTGCATGGTGACCAGTCTCGGCGCGTCGCCGCAACGAGGGAAGACAAAGCAGACAGAGAGGAACACAAGAATCGACACACAGCAAGAGCAAGCAGAAAGGGGGGGGTGGAGGGGGATGTAATCAATAAAAAATAAATCTTAAAAAAAATTAAACTAAAACAAACAAACAAAAAAGTTAAAGCCAAGGATTTGGTTGTAAAATCCTATGTTAAGAGCTCAGAAAGATCTAAGGTAGCACCTCAGAGAACTGTTAAATCAAATGATAGTGCTTCTAAGAAGCTTAAGGGTGTTGCCCCTTACCATTCATAGCAGAAGTCCAAGGTAGAGAAGAACTTTTATCAAAAGATTTATATATGTGGCTTTTTTTCCTGGTGGAATCAATCCCAATAAGAGTTACAGGTGACCTACAAAGCTTTAAAGAGAATTGCATTGGCAGAAAATCACTGCTTGGACTGAAAGGGACAGAGATAGGATAAAATGAAAGCAGTCTGTGAACTCCCAAACTTCTACAGACAGGAAGCAAGCAGAGAAAATGATAGAGTTATTTTGGGTAAGTCCCATGCATGTGTTGGTTGATCAGGGGTTAGGCTGAGATTTGTGGTAAGAGGAGTTTCCCTTCTTTGGCTCTCTCCCCTCCAGAATTACTCCTTTTTCTCTTCAACCTGCCCAAACTACTTTCTCTGGCCAGAAATTCAGTGGGGTTTCTATAAAAGTTTTAGCCATACTTTATATAGAGTAACTGCAGCTCACCCTCGGGGCATAGCCACAAAAAAGAGTTTGTGGGGGGATCTCACCCCTGTGCTGTTTGCTTCTCCAAGTTTTGACTCCTTTCCACAGTCTGCCTACTTAGGTTATCTCTACAGAATGCACAGGTAGTTTGTTTTTTAATTTTGTCCACAGCAGGAGGAATGAGCTGGATGGGGTTTACACTGCCATGGCAGAACCTAAACTTGTTTTGATGTCTCTGTCTGACTGTCACTCTTATCTTATCTTATCTTACCTTACCTAATCTTATCTTATCTTTGCATTGGTTATGGTGGCCAGGATGATATTAAATGATATTGATGACAGAAAGAATTTTATTTTATTTCTGACTTTAATGGGAATGTACCTGGTTTCACTTTTTAAGTTTGCTCTTGGCTTACAGTGAAAAACAAGTTTGAAATACAACTCATCTAGATGATGAGTATTTTAATGATACTTATTGATCTGTGAAATCAAGTTTGAAAACTGGTATGGCATAGATGATTTTTTAAAGAAAATGTGAGTTCACAAAACTGATCCCTAAAGAGACAGACAACGTAAACAGTTTAGTTGCGATAGGAAAATATGTGAATGCTATCAAGGAATTACTCCCTTACCAAGCACCAGGCCAAAGAATTTCTCAGATAAATTTTATCAAACCTTTAAGGGAACATATAATGCCAGTGTTTCCAAATTCTTTTTATAAAACCAGCATAATATTGATAACCAAATATAAAAAGAAATAATAATACTACAGACCACTCTCACTTATGTGAACTAACGCATGAAGTCCCAAAATAAAATATGTGGGACTTATCAGTAATGCAAGGAAGGTTCAATATTAGAAAATGTATTAATATAAGATACTATAGTACAAGATCAAATTAGAAAAGTCATGTGATCATCACCATTGATACTAACAAGACATTTGTTTTCCATTTAACTTCTACTTTTATATAAACTCATATTTAAAAAGGAAGAGATGGACACTTCCTTAGCAATATGATCTATAGCCAAGATTCTGCTTCATGTTTAATGCTGAAAGATTAGAAGTATTTCCATTAAAGCCAAGAACAAGAAAGTATCTCTCTTATAATAAGCAATATTTAAAATTGTTTTGGATCTACAGCCAAAGTAATTAGAGAAATGACATATAAAAAATGGAAAGGGGGAAGCAACAGTATCAGTATTTACAGTTGATATAATCTCATACCTGGAAAACACAAGATAATCTACTAGGAAAACTATTTTAAATAATAAGAGAACTCAGTAGGATGGCAAGGTATAAAATTAATATATAAAAATCAAAAGCTGTAAATGAAAGAAGCCAATTTGAAAAGGCTACATACTGTTTTATTCCAATTATATGACATTCTAGAAAAAGCAAAACTATAGAAACAGTGAAAAGATCAATGATTGCTAGGGATTTAGGGGGAGTCAAGGAGGAAAGAGTAGGTGGAGCACAGTGCAGGAAAACCACTCTCTCTGATACTGTAATGGTGGATACAAGATATTATACATTTGTCAAAATCCATAGAACTCTACAATACAAAGAGTGAACCCTAAAATGAACTATGGATTTTAGTTAATAATAATGTATCAATACTGGTTCATCAAGTATAACAAATGTACCATGCTAACTCAACATGTTAAAAATAAGGGAAACTGTGTGTGTGTGGGGGCAGGGGGAGTATAAGGGTGAGACACGGGAACTCTCTGTATTTTCTGCTAGATCATTCTGTAAAATTAAAACTACTCTTTAAAAAGTCTACTAATTAAAAAAAGAAACAACAAAAAAACAAAAGTTGTATTACAGATAGATAATAAAAAGTTAGAAAATACATGGGGCCGGCTGGATAGCCCAGTGGATAGGGCGTCGGCATACCACATGGGAGGCCCCGGGTTTGGTTCCCGGGGACCTCTCCTAGCGGGCAGACCGCCTTGAGAATGGCAAGCCGCCATGGGTGGGCCAGAGCCGCCGTGGGCAGGGCAAAAAGCTGCCACGGACAGGCAAAAGCCGCCACGGGCAGGGCGGGTCACCCGCGAATGGAGCGCAGCCAGCCACCCGCGAACTGAAAGCCGGCCGTGAATGGAAGAAGCCGCCCACAAGGGGGGAAAGCCATGCCTGCGCAGTGACCAGTCTCGGCGTGTCGCCGCAGCGGGGGGGAGGGGAGATATGTAATAAAATAAATAAATCTTTAAAAAAAAAAGTTAGAAAATACAATGAAAGAAAATATCCCAATTACAAGAGGAACAACAGAAAAAGACAGAATGTAAAGGAACAAACAATGCAGAAGACTTATACAAAGAAAAACATAAAATGAGACCTTGATTGAAAAAAAAGAAACCCACACTGTTCTCAGATAGGAAGATTCAATGTCATAAAGATGACAGTTTCATCTACATCAATCTATTTATTTGTGATGACTTGTCAATATAAATACCAGCAAAATTTTTTAAAATTAAACAAGCTTATCCTAAAATTTACATGGCTAAAAGATCCAAGAAAATTTTGGAAAAAAGCAAGGAAATGTGGGGTAACTATTCTTATCAGATTATAAATTATAAAAAATTATGAATGTATTTTCAAGTTATAGTAAGTAAAGCAGTTTGAGACTTGCACAGAAATACTGACAGATGATGGAACAGAATGGAGAATTCAAAAGGAGAACTTAATACAAATAAGAATTTATTTTATAATAAAGGGGGCATTTCAAATTAGTGGGGGAAAATAGTTGCCTTTTTTTTCTTTTTAAATGGTTTTGGGATACCCAGCTAACCCTGTGAAGAAAGCAAAGCTAGATCCATATTCCTCACTCTAAAATACACTCAAGATGATACAAATTTTTTAATTTTTAAAAGAAACAATAGAAACTCTAGAAGAAAACATGGAAAAAATGTTTATAGTCTGGGTGTGGCAGACAATGTTTTTTGCTTACCAATATCTATTTCCCTTTCTTTATTGTTAATAGATGACAATATGCTTAGTCCTAGGTTGGTTTGAACCAGTCAGAGGAAACCTGTTCTCTGCTTTCCCAGTATCCTTTGCAGCTAGGGGCCGCTATATAACCCAGTTTTGGTCAATGATATCTAAGTAGAAGTGTGCTAAGAGAGTTTCTGGGAAAACTTTTCTTTCCTGATAAAGAGGGAACAGCACACCTAGCACTCCTTCTCCCTTCCTGCCTTGAATGTGGTCATGATGGCTAAAGATGTAGTAGCTATCTTGTAACCATGAGGAACAAGCATGAGATCAAAAGCCCAAATGCTAGGATGGTGGTACAGAAAAATAGAAAGAGCCAGAGCCCCTGGCAACACTTGAATAAATGCTAGCAACTATTAACCTTCAAACTTCTTGCTATGTGATCAATAAACAATTGAATAAATGCTAGCAACTGTTAACCTTCAAACTTCTTGCTATGTGATCAAAAAGTAAACTCCTATTTGTTGTGCTATTTGGGTAAAAAATACAACTAAAGCAAAATTATGGACTGAAGGGAATAGTAATAGATTAATATTCTTCCATCAATGGTAAAAAAAAAGGAATTATGAAGAATGAAAGAAATCAGACACCAAAGTATTACATATTATTTGACTCCATCTCTACAAATAAATTTATAGAGATAAGTAGATTAGCAGTTATGTATGGCAGGGTAAGGATAGAGGGATTGAGAGGTGACTACTAAGGGGAAGGGAGGTTTCTTTTTGGAGTAATGAAAATGTTCTGGGTTTGACTGCAGTACCGAAAGTCACTGATTGTACACTTTGGATGGATTGTATGGTTTGTGAATATGTTTTAATAAAATTGATTTTTAAAATTTCTATTTGTTTAAGCCACTTTTTAGTTTTCTATTACTGTAGGCAAATGTATTTCTAATTGATACACCAAAAGTGGAGAAAGGCCTTTCTAAACAAGACACAAAGCACTGAATCACAAAAGAAAAAGAATTATAAATTTGACTTCATCAAAATCTAAAATTTCTAAATGAAAATATACCATAAACAAAGTCAAAAGACAAAGGAAAAAATGAGAGAACTATTTGTGACATACATGACACACAACCAATAATATCCATAATATGTACTCCTACAAATCTAGAAAATAAGCAACCCCATTTTTAAAATGACAAAGCACAGAAGCGGAGAGTTACATAAAAATACCAAAAGCTTCCTTGTTTTTTCAAAGATTTGGAAGCATATTAGTGTGTATAAGTCATCATCTTTAATTATTTCATATTACATCACTGCCATTCTTACTAGCAAAATGACTTTATTAAATTGTTTTAAAATATATATGATGTTTCATTTAAATGCATGGTTGAACACCAAAGGCTATATCATTATCTTACTGGTTTTATTTTGTTTTTATTTAGTTATTCATAGTTATTAATTTTTATTCCATAAGCATTTATTTTTAAAATATAAAATATTTCAAACATACAGAGAATTATTCATGCATCCATGAAAGTATCATCTAAATTTAACACATTTTAATATTTTGCCATTTGCTTCACATCTTCTTTTAAAGAATTTAAAAATATTATGGATACACTTGTATACATATATCATACCCCTCCCAAATCTACATTCCCTTCTGTAGCAGTGTGATATTATTTATGAATACCAGAAAAGATATTTGATTGTTTGTAAATTGATCTGTTCCTCTGGGTGTGATATCCTTTGATTATATTAGATTCAGCTGAGATGGCTTTGATTAAATTATGTTAAGATTAGGGCTTTGATTTGACCATATCATTAGAGACTCAGTTTGAGTCCCTGCCCCCTTTGTTAATTATATAAAATGGACACTCAATCAAGGAGACACACAGAAGTAGATACACAGAAGAAGATATACAGGAATAGAGAGAGGAATAGAGAAAGCTCCATTGACAGAGGAGAGAACTTGATCCTGGGGCCCCAGAGAGGGAAGAGCCATCTGCCTGGTAGTTTGCAGTGGAAGAGACCAGAACCCTGAGCAGCTAAGAAGGCCCAGAAAGAAATGAGCCCTCCAGCCTACAGCTGAGATCAGAAGAAGCAGGGCCTACTGAGCCTTAGGAGAGAGAGGAAGGCTGAACCCTCGCAGACATTGCCTGCCATCTTGCTCCAACATGTGGCAAGAACTTTGGTGAGGAAGTAACTCTTATGGTACCTTGAGTTGTACTCTTTAGGGTCTTGTAACTGTAAGCTTTTACCCCCAAATAAATACCCTTTATAAAAGCCAACAGATTTCAGGTACTTTGCATCAGCACCCCTTTGGCTGACTAATACACCTTCCTTATGCCCAGAAGTTACCATACTGAAGGTAGTTTTATCCTCAATGTTTTGTTTTTGGTTTTTTTTTTACTTTCACGTTATATGTACTGTCAATAACACACATTGAATATTATAGAGTTTACCTAAATATAAGTTTGTGTAGTATACTACATTTTTGCAAAAAAAAAAAAAAGATTTTTGGTATAAACCTCACTTGGTTGTCACATCTTTTATTTTTAATGTGCTGCTACATTCTAACTGCTCATATTTTTAGAGGCCCCCCCCTTTTTGTATCAAGTGTCAAAAGATATTAATCTGCAGTTATCTTTGCAGATGTCACTATCAATATTATGCTGCTTTGTTAAAAATAATTTGGAAGCGCTGGCATTATTTGTTCCCTTAAAGGCTTAGTAAAAGTTTATCTGAAGAACCCTCTGGCCCCGATGGGTTTCTTCTTTTGGGGTGGGGTAGGGAGGTGGAGCTCTTTGACAGCATTTACACACATACACACACACACACACACACACATAGAGGTACGTCAAAGAATATGTAACAAGATGCTAAACTGAAAGTTTCAACTGAAGTACCAAGAAACCAAAGTGAGTTGTGAGACAAACTGATTTGCACAAATTTCATAATAGGTGAGAACTGTGTGAATGGCTCTTAAGCCCTTCACTGACAACAAGAGTATAAAAGAGTGGGAAATAAGAAGGTTAAAGAGATTTCTTTGGAGAGAATTGTTAGTATGCTATGAATTCCATCTTCCCATAAAGGTGAAGGGTAGGATGGTGTCTGCCCTTTACCTCAGGTCTAGTGAGAGGGGCCTCAGTGAGGCCACTGATGAGCTTGACACACAACTTGGGGAAAGAGGAAGTACAATGACCTAAAATCCAAAAGGCACGGGATGGGATGGCTAGCCTTTGCTTTTACAAGAATAAAGGAAAGATGGGAGTACTGGGTGACTGCACTCTCCAGAACAAGGAAGTAGGATGTGGATAAGATGTGGACCAAGCATAGGTGAGCAAGCTGGGTTATCTTAGATACTATCCAATAGGACCACCCAAAGGGGAGAGCAGGCTTCAGCCTAGAGAAGCCGAAGTGTTACCAGACCTAGGAGCTGAAGTAAAGGTCATCAACAAACTGGAGGCAGCTATCATCCTCATCAAGGGAACTGCCAGAAAGAAAAAGTCAGCTTTAAATAGTAGACACATCCAGAAAGTACTAAGACAGTTTAAAGTCCTATCTGTCAAGTAAGAATTCTCCTCCTCCTGGGTGGGCTCCAACTCCAGAGAGATCAGCTACCTCAGTTAGCAAGCCAGTAAAGAAGGGAGGAGAGGGCCCGGCTAGATAGCTCAGTGGATAAAGAGCGCGCTGGGGTACCACATGGGAGGCCCCGGGCGCGGTTCCCGGGGACCTCTCCGAACGGGCAGACGGCCTTGAGAAAGGCAAGCCGCCGTGGGCGGGGCAGAGCTGCCGTGGGCAGGGCAAAAAGCCGCCACGGGCAGGGCGGAGCCCCCACGGGCATGGCAAAGTCACCCGTGAAAAAGCGGAGCTGTCGCCTGCAAACCACTGCGGAAGTCGGCAGCCCGCAAAAAACATGGAGGACTGCTGCCCGCAAAACATGGGGCAGAGCCGCCCGTGAAAACGGAATGGAGCCACCCTCGAACGGAGCCAGCCGCCGCTGTGGAGGGCCAACTCGGCGCGTCGCCGCCAAGACGGGGGGAGACAAGAAGCAGACATAGAAAGACACAGAAGAAAGGACACACAGCAAGAGCACGCAGAAAGGGGGGGGGGGATATGTAATAAATAAAAAATAAATCTTTGAAAAAAAAAAAAAAAAGAAGGGAGGAGAAAGATGGCAGCAAGCCTCAGCTGAGAAGAAGGAGAGTAGCTATAACTTTTAACATAGTTGGTAGCATTGATTAGTACATAGTTATTTTAAGTGCCTTGAGACTATCTATATTTTGTGATGCAAAATGACCATATGATTTTTTTTACTTACCTAAAATGAGCAAAAAGGAATGGGACCTGCCTTTTATCAGTGGCAGGGGAAGAACCACTCCCAATGGGCAGTTTTAAAGAAACAGAAGGAAACAAAAATAAAATTGTTTTTATGATTAGTCCCTATGGGTTCTGTTTATTCAATTGTTTTAGCTACATTCACGTTTAGAAGAATTGAAAACAAACTAATAATAGTAGTTGCCTTTGGGGAGAATGACTAAGTAATTGAGAGGTAGGATACCAGGCATAGACGGGAGATTTAATTTTTACTCAATATTCTTTTGGGCTACTTGTAGTTTGTAAAACCCTGTGTGTGAATAATTCTTTTTTCAAAAAAATATCTTTAAAAATGGGTTTTAAATTTTACCAAATTTTCTGTCAACAAGTCCCTGTCAATCAGTGTATTCTTGGCCTTGTGATGTTCCCTGGCTCCCCAAGGACTGAGTTTACTCAAGGCCCCACAGGTCATAGAGAAATGGCCCCAGAAAATCTACCATAGTCCCTAACTGCTTCCAAACTCACATTACATTCATCCTTCTGGCTTTCTTCATTCATCACCTTGGGATTCCACATGGCTTTTTATGGTAGATTCTCTTGTTTTGTTACCATCAAATACGTAGCTGTCTACAGCAACCAACTACAGATGTATATATATAAACTAATTGTTTATATAAAGTGTGAAGACTGAAAGTTTCTGTAAATAATATTCAGTTCAGGACCAAGATAAAATAGGAAGGGATCATTTCCTAGCACTCAGAATGAGAACCTGATTTTGTCTTCCACCTCCAAGTTTTTCTCCCTCCTCACTTAACCTTGACGGACCCTCTTATTCCTTTTGCATGGATGGTGCTATGAAGGAAAAGGACATAAAATGCATCCACTCTGGCCATAGCTACTATTCCCATTGTAATTAAGTAAATCACTCATTTAGATCTGAACTACAGTACAATTATTGATATTGTAAACAAAGACTAATAAACCTATGCACCTTTCTGAGAACCCCTTAGGGCCACTGCCTGAGAACCTCAAATCCACTCTGAAAATTCAACTAAAAAGCAAAACAAGAGTGACCACTAGACAGACCCGTGAAACTTCCAAACAATATCAAGACTTTTTTTGTTAAAACTGGTATCTCTTCTCATACACTTTCCAAATATATTTCTAATGAAATAAGTTTTTACCTAGATCCTCATCCTATATTTTCAGATTATTTACTAAGGGTATAGGAAAAATGGATTGTTGATAGTTGAAGATATTGCCTAACAAAAAACTGCCATTGCTGTAGATTCCATCTGGCTTCTAAATGGACTGGAATTCTGAAGAAAGGAAATGGGACTCATTTCTTTTGATTTGTACTCAGGGGCAAGTCCATTTGAAAGCAGGCAGAATATTTTTGCTCCATCCAGAGTAAAATCTTTTCTTTGAAATTGAGCAATCCCTTTTATATATGGGCAGAAGAGAGTCATGAACTAGATCCTCCTCCGTGTCTTCTTTCAATGTTAAGAAGTGTTAACAAGCTTGTTTTATTCAGAATTTTAAAGATTTTCAAACTGTTAATGGAAGTTTGGTATCTGTGGTTTGGTGTTTTAAGAATGACTCTAAATGGAATCCTCAAAGAATCTTTTCCACAATGAGATTACACAATGATTTACCCTCAACCATGGAATAGCTTTAATTTTTCTATTTCTTTACTTTCCAACTCCAACATAATAATAGCAATAATGATTAAAAACAATAATTGTAAATATTTATATAACACTAGGAGTAAAGCACTGTTGTAAATGATTTACATACATTAAATCATTTACCTTCACAAAAAATGTATATTGTTTTTTTCCATTTTCAAAACGAGAACACTGAGCCATAGAGAGATTACCTGACTTGCCTAAAGTCTTACATCTAGCAAGAGGTTGAGCCAGATTTGAATCCTGGCAGTCTGGCTCCAGCCCCTATGCTCTTAACCACTTCAACATATTCCCCAATTCCTGACAATTGTTTCTCCAAAGTCTCTTGTAATGTACCCTCTCCTTTGCAATCTAAATCAAGATCTTTAGTCAAATTCTAACAATATACACTTGGATGACACTAAATTCCTGAGAAGTATCCCAGTATCCAGTTGCTCACTACTTTAATCCGTTCCTCATACTATCACTAGGTCAGGGTTTCGTTTTTTGTTTTTTTCCTGTTCACTTTTTTTTTATTTTTTAAAAGTTACTTCGATTACATAAATGTTACAGAGAATATATAGCGGATTTCCATATGCCCCGCTCCCCACACCTCCCACATTTTCCCACCTTAACAACATCTTTCATTAGTGTGATTTGCAATTGATAAACATATTTTAGAGCTTTGCCACTAAGCATGGATTATAGTTTACATTGTAGTTTACACTCTCTCCCATTTGATTCTGTAGTTATGGCTGGATATATAATGGCCTGTATCTGTCATTGTAATGTCATACAGGATGATTCCCAAGTCCTGAAAATGCCTCCCTATTATACCTGTTTTTCCCTCTCCCTAACCCCAGAACATCCATGGGTCACTGCCTCCAAAACAATGGTATTTCTTCCATTGCTAGAATCATAATATGTGTATAGTAGAATACTAGTAAGTTTATTTTAGTCCATTGTTCTTTTCTCAATCCTGAGGACTCTGGGATGGTGATGCCCATTCCACCCTTAATTGAGGGGAGCTTTGATCCCATATATCTGATGGATGGGACTCTCTTGCTTGCAGTTGTAGGTGCTCTCTGTTCCTTGGTATGTTGTTTGTCCATCATCTCCTCCCCATTAGTTGTCCTGGGTGAGTCCATTGAACTGAAGAGTAGGTGTTACAACTCCATTGAGATTCAGGGCACAGCTGGCACATGGACAGCCCAAAGATTTAAGTCTCTTGGCTGTACACCTACCAATTCTAGTACTAATTATAAGTTCAAATAGAAAGACAGAAGAGTCATGCATAGGGAAACTGAGTTAGAGTCTAACTCAGTCACACTGGGGAGCATAAATACCAGATCAGGGCCCACTGGGACGGGGCCAAATTCCTGACCTGTCTGCCCTGACTATAGTGTCTGGATGTCTCCATATCAGATCAGGGGTTCTTAACTTTTTTTGTTCCACGGACCCCTTTCCAGTCAGGTGAAAACCACAGACCCCTTCTCAGAAGGTAGCAGCAGGTAGTTTTATGAAACTCAATATAGGCGTATCTTTAAATTAAATTTTAGGATTATTCAAAAATTATGTTTTACAACTTTCCCATAATTTCAATACCTGATAACCTAACATGGTTCAACATCTATTCAAACGGTCATTTTCAGCATTTAGAAATTCGAGTTTTCCCACGGCATCATAAAACCATCTCAACCATCTTTACCAGCCTTTTTGCAGGCAGTAATCCACTGCACTCAGAACACACTACATCAAAATAAAAATCATACTAAGTTCACACTATACTGTGTATTATTTAATAAATACATCACACACGCACAAACATGTCCCCACAAAAATAATGCTTTTTTTCCCCTGAATTTTCAATTCAAGCTCACAGATACCCAGAAATCTTTCCATGGACCCCTCAGTGGACCCCTGGTTAAGAACTCCTGCACTAGATGAATTATCCTAAAATACTGTTCATTACTTTCCCTCTCAAAAACCCAAAGTGCGTACCCATATTACTCCTAGATGTGTTCCTGTATCAACTGCCTTTCCAAATAATACTTCTTCAAACTGATAGCTTTCTTCTTGCCAACAAATAAATCATCGATTCCAGGAAAAACAGTCTACTTATTACATATCCTCCTTGGTGGTTTTTTTTTTTCTCATATTGTTTCAACCATTTGAAATATTTACTGTATTGGTCTCTGCCCTCACACTCTGTGAAGACTGCTTCCTAAATAATTGGGCCTCTTTTTCTTTTAATCCCGATCAATTGGCTTTTGTGCCAATAATGAAATTTTTATTGGGTGATCACTATGATCTTACTAGGCAATTAACCAGACATTTTATATGCATTGCCTTATTTAATATCCTTACAACAACTATGCAAGGTAAAGAATTTTTGTTTCCATTTCACATATTTAGAAAATTGATACTCAATGAGATTAGATAGCTTGCCCAAAGTCAGAACTTGAACTCAGTTCTTTTTTGATTTCCAAGTTCCTGTTCTTTTTTCCATACTATTCAACAACTATTTACTTATGCCTTATATTGTGTCAGACATACTAGGCATTACAAATGCAAAGCAAGAGAGATCCCTACCCTGGAGGAGTTAACATGCCTAGAAAAGACAAGCATAAAAATGATTACTTAAAATCAAACTGAGGGTAACCATTGAGAGAAGATGGGTGAAGGTTTCACAGGACTCTAAGTACTGTTTTTGCAATTTACTGTGTGCCTATAATTATCTCAAAATAAAAAGCTAAGAAAATACATCAAATCTAGATAGAAGATAGCAGCAGTGCTGTTTTCTAATCTCCCCAAATTATCCCATAAAAACAGATGGAGCAACTAGGATAGCAAAGACAAAAGTCCACTGGTAAAAGAACTTTTCATGCCATTTCGGATCTCACAGCTTTATTGAGCAATTCATGAGTCAGGCAGTGTGGCAGTTTGATATTATTTATGAATTCCAAAAAGAGATATAGATTATGTTTGTAAATTGGTCTGTTCATCTGGGCATGATACCCTTTGATTTAAATTCAAAAGCTTTACGTTTACTTGATTAAATCAAGATCAGGGCTTTCAGTAGACCACATCATGAAGGCACGCAGGGTTGAGTCCCCACCCCCTTGATGGGCTATATAAATGGACATTCAATCAATGAGATATGGGGAAGCAGATCACGAGAAAAGAGAGAGAGCTCAATTGACATGGAAGAGGATCCTGCATCCCTGGCAAGAGTGATGAGCCATTCACCTGATAGTTTACAGCTGACCTTGTGAAGCGACCATAGGAGCTGAGCCCTGAAAGAAGCCCCACAGGAAGAGAGACGAGCCCCTATGCCAGCCTATAGCTGATATCTGGAGAAGCTGGGCCCTCGGGGCCTTAAGAGGAAAGAAGAGGGCTGAACCCTCGCAGACATCGCCTGCCATCTTGCTCCAACACGTGGCAACAGACTTTGGGTGAGGAAGTACCTCTTATGGTACCTTGAGTTGGACTCTTTAGGGCCTTGTAATTGTAAGCTTTTACCCTAAATAAATACCCTTTATAAAAGCCAACAGATTTCTGTTACTTTGCATCAGCACCCCCTTGGCTGAGTAATACAAGCAGCATCCCATTCTGAAAGCAGATGGGAGCTCTGCAGAGGGAGTGGAAAGGGGAAGCTCCTATAGGGTGCCAGGTAAGCAAGTAAGGAAATATTCTGATTGGACGACATTAAGTTTCCATTTTTCATAGGGAGTTCTTACAAAGTGGGGAGCAGATATACATGATTAGTATGGTATGGGTATCCAATCTGATAAGCTAGCTCTACTGGATGGAAACTGGTTTTATCCCCAGGTGTTGCTTATCAGCAACCCTGTAGGAGGTGTTCCCTTTTCTAGGAAAACCCCTGCAAGCCCATTGTTTTTGTCTTCTGGAAAAGCCCTTCTTGGAAAGGGGTCTTCTCCTGGAAACCCCCAATGCAGGTGGTCATTTTATTTTACTTAACACCACTGAAACACCACATCTACAAAAACTAGGTGACATAGCATCCTAGCATCCCTATGAACCCCAAAATTTAAGTGGATCAACTCCACTGAAAGTTTACAAGACTTCTATGGTTATGAGCATCTATGCAGAAGGAAACACAGGGGAAAAACAGAGTATCAGAGGGCCCCCAAAACAGGTGAATAATAAAGTGGCCAGTAAGTGCTAACTGAGTTCTGAGAGGTGGAACAGTCCAGCCTCTAAGAACTGCTTGAAACTAATCATTTAAATTTGATAATAATTATTGAAACCAAATGAAGGATATATGGGTGCTCATTATACTATTCTAATTCTGTACATGTTTGAAATTTACCTTAATAAAGATTTTTTCAAAAAAGAAAAAAAATGTTTTAAAAACATCAAACTTTGGAAGATTCTCTGGCATGGTTGTGTTGAGATGGGGAGAGGTATCAAAGAGACTAGATAGGGAGATAAAAGAGGAAAACCCTGACATTCCAATGCCTCTGTTCCAGGCAAAAGCTCAGCACCCAGAATGGGTCTGTACCACTGTTCTAAAGTAACAAGCTCACTAGTCTTTGTATATGCAAAAGTACACAGAGCTAACTGGGAGGATGGGGAACTAAGTTGCTTCTCTGAGTGATATAGTAAGGAGGAATGATTTTGAGAAGCCTAAGGTAAGGGAGCTCAGAGGAGGAGAAAAAAGGTGTCTTGAAGGAGAAAGAGGATGACTGAACAATATGGTGAAATGTCTGGCAGGTTTTTAAATACAGGAATAGCTAATATTCAACTTTAAGATGTTTGCTTTAGTGTCATATAAACACCATTTGTCTCCTCTAAATGTTCAATAAAGTCTACAATACATTAAAAATCCTGGTGTGAGTGTGCATGGATGGATGGATGTGATGTTTGTGCATGTGTGAAAGAGAGACAGAGACAGCAAAGGTAAAATGATGAGATAATCTATTAAGAGAATCAAATCAATTTAGAAGAAGCAGAAGCTCAGGGCCAGAGGAATCTGGAAAAAAAAAAGTCACTCTACCCCAAACCTCAGGAAGACTGAAAAGGATATAGGGTTCCCACTGCACAAGAGATGGGATCCAAATCTGTTTTGTTTTAACCTCAAATGATAAGGTGTTTCCACTGACATCTGGGGTACCCATATAATCATACTCTATTCCTTAAGAACCTGGTACAGGATGGTTAAGAGAGATGCATGACAAATGCAGAAAGAAGACATAATAGGAGAAAGAAAGGGAAAGAGGAAGGAAGACAAGGTCTTAACTCTGTTACTTTTTTTTTTCATCTTATTTACCTTTTTATCTCCATAGGGCTTAGCATAACACTGTACATAAAATAGGTCCTCCACAATTTAAAATAAAACAAGAGATGGAGGGAATTAGAAATTTTTCAAAGCAAAAAGTTTGGGAGTTAAAAAGAAGGAGGGAGAAAAGGAATAGAAAAGAGGAAAGTAGACAGTTTCAGTATATCAGAAAACACTTGCTTTTTAAAAATTACTTTCTGTTCAGAGAATGATGGTATCCCAAACACAATATTTAAGTCTGAATCAGGGGCCGGCCATATAGCCCAGTGGATAGGGCGCCGGTATACCACATGGGAGGCCCCGGGTTCGGTTCCCGGGGACCTCTCCTAGCAGGCAGACCGCCTTGAGAAGGGCAAGCCACCATGGGCGGGCAGAGCCGCCGTGGGCAGGGAAAAAAAGCTGCCACGGACAGGGCAAAGCTGCCACGGGCAGGGCAGGTC
>PVKH010017205.1:0-15492 GCA_004027955.1 Chaetophractus vellerosus | reverse complement strand
TAGGGCAAGATTCCTGGCTTCATACCAGTCCTGAACTGTGCACTGGCTAGCATCTCCTGGTTACAGGGTAGCGGGGAGGTGGGGATCCTATGTCTGGTTCTTCTTTAAGAGTTCCTGGCCCCTGATGTTTAAGTCTGCTGCTTTTTCTGTTCTGGGGCCGTCTCATCTGAGGTAGGGGTATGTCTGCCATTGCTCTCAGGGTGGGCTCTTCTGTGTTCTCATTATATTACCATAAGGATTCCAGCAAACCCATCACTTGTTCATGGTTCTATAATATGGGGGAAAAAAGGGTTACTCTGGAGAACTAAAACTTGAGTGCTTGCCTCTGCCAGATATTGCAACAACATCAAGTTGACCTTGAAGAGTCTGCTGCCAGGTGATTGGTACCTGACTCTTTAGAATTCCAAACAGGTAGTGTTTTAGTCAGGGTTCTCTCAGGAAACAGAATCAACAGGAGATATCTGTCAATAATGTAAGATTTTATAATAATTTCTCACGTGACCGTGGGGATGCACAAGTCCAGGTTCCGCAGGCAGGCTGCAAGCCAGGGGCTCTGATGAAAGACCGATGAAAGGTCCTTGATGAGCTTCTGGGAAAAGTTGGCTGTCCAAAGACGAGCTGGGAGATTCTTTCTGAATGTTGAAATCACTTCCCCTTTTAAGGCAGTCAACTGATTAGATAAAAGCATCATCCATTCTTGATGTAATCTCCCTGACTGATGAAGATGTAATCAGCCATCCATGCAGTAAACTCACTGGTGATCGAAGTCCATAAATGCTCTTGTATTACAATTAGCCCAGTGTTTGTGGATCTAATACCAGGACACAATTACCTGGCCAAGTTGACACATTAGCCTAACCATCACAGGTAGGAACCTAACCATTGTGACCTACCCTCTCTAAACAACAATACCAAAATGGAGAAATCAGGAAATCTGGTCTGTTAGCCATTTCTCTGGCTTCTGCTTTCCATTCATTCTTCATCTTATTTCCCTGGGGTCAAAAAAGAACTGGCTTCCTCATTATCTTTTCCTTCTTGGATCTTCATGGTTTAGCCCACACATGCTAGTTCTTGATATTCTAAACAGAGAGATAAAGGAATTTGACATTAGCTTGGCTCTGAAGGTTATTGACTTACTTCCAAATCATATTTTTTAAATGTCAGAAATGAAATCTTTCTCTTTGATCCCTTCTGTAGCAAATCCTAATCTTATTCAGGCAGAAGGACAGGCTAGGGCAAAGAGCATGTGCTACAAAGGAAAGTTTCAAACGTTAAAAAGAAAAAAACATTAATAACCTTAGACCACCATACTTAAACTGATTTTTCCCTTATGTTTCTAAAAAGTTTTTAAAAGTAGATTATGAATATAAAGTTTATATAAAACTCATAGGATTATGTCCAGAGTCAGAAAATATAGAGGAAAACTGATAAAATTTAAAGCATAAAAATTTTAACATATTTGAATGGCAAAAATAAATGATCAAAGAAAACAGAAAATGTATTAATAAATTAGTGGGGAAATGCTCCTAATACAGTTGTAGAAATATTGGGACCTGCAATTCTTAAAAGCCCTTACAAATACAGACAGGCACCCTGTTCATGAAGAAGCAATTTATAAATGTAGAAATGCAAATGTTCAATAAACATTAAAATAACTGTTCAGCCTTTACTGGTTATTAAAGAAATGCAAATTAGAATGAATTTTCATTTTTGGCAAAGATTTAAAAGGATGGTAAAGGCCAGTAAGGAGAAACAGAGAAACTGGTGATTCTTTCATTGTGGCATTAGAGGAGGCATAGTGGTTGAGATCATTGGTTTTGATAATCAGATAAACTGTGGATTCAAATTCCTGCTTTGCTAGTTATTAACTTTGCAAACAAAGGCAAGTATCTTTAGCTTTGTAATCTGCTGTTTTTACTCCCATTACTGGAAATGATGATGGAAACCTCATAGTGTTCTTGGAAGGCTTATGTGTGAATATATATATAATGAACTTGGCATGGTAAGTGTCAATAAAAAAGTGGTTCGTGTTATTAGAATGTAAATTGCTTAACTAAATTTTTAATGGAAATTTAGTAATTACCTAAAGACTTAAAAATGTGCATGTTATATGATTCATCATTTCTAGGAAGTTTTCCAAAAGAAATTATTAAATATATGTGTAAATATGTATGCAGAAGTAGTTTAATCATCACACGTAATAGTGAGAAAATTGGAAACAATGTGCAAAAATAGAGGATTTGTTAAAATCTTGGTACCCACTACTGAAACCAACATTTGTTGAATATTCTTTGTTTCTTTTTTGGGAGTTTCTATCTTTTCTGGCAATATCAGCCATATTTTAAAAACATTTTGCTATATTTTAATCTACCATTTCTTAGAGTTTGGACCTGGGGATTTATCAGGTATTCTTACTGTGAAACTTTATTTAGCAAGGAATCTACAGATGCTATTTGATATTGGGACACATTTGCCATATATTTAAATTGAAAGCAGTGTATATTAGAATGATTTTTAATGTATACATATAAATTAGTAGAAACTAAAATATTAAAACATTAACTGTAGATGGTTGGGTCATTAGTGAATTTTGTGTAGGTGTGTGTGCACTTGGTTTTCTATATTTTGAAAAATATAGTTCCTTCTTTGAACTTATATTAATTTTATAATTAGAAATGTTTAATAAATTAATACAATATATAGTCTGTTTGATGTGTGAAACATAATATATTATATACACATTTTTGTTAAAGAAAAATCAAGAATTCCCATTGGATTTCCTTTAGTACATTTTCTATGCACACACTTTTATTATTTTATAAAATTGATATCATAATGTATATCCTATTCTGTTTCTTCCTTTAAAAATATAGTATTACAATACTAGATAAAAAAACAAAATCAATTATTATGGCCCTTATTTTTTATGACTCTATAGCACATGCCCTAGACAGTTTCAAACTGATCTACTAAGTGTTACCCTTTCCCAAATCTACCACTGGACACACGATCCCCCTATATGTGGATTGTACTGGCTCTACAAAAATCTCAATCTATTGAAACATACTCATTGTTTAAGGCTAACTGAAGTGCTACCTTCTACATGAAGTTGTATGCCTTTTTTAATCCTTCCAGGATGAAATCATTATCTTTTAATTTCTATGCATTTCTGATCTGTGCCTCTGACAACAGCAATCACATAGACTCATGAGCTGTAGGTTTTTTTCCCCCTTTTGATTAAATCTTATAGATGGGATTATTTTGTATTAATGGCTATATTTGTAGCATCTATCTCAGTTCCTGACAATAAAGATGCTTAGAGATGTTTGTTTGTCGACTGACTGAATAATTCTCAAATTGGAGAATCCTAGATGGAGATCAATGAAAGCGAAAGTAGTAGTATTTTGTTAATCAACAATAAATGATAAAAAGCAAGCCCCTAAACAAATTATTAAAATAATAATTTCAGTTGAAATATTGAAAATAAACCCCACATCCTTATAACGATTGACTCTCTTCACTTTATTGATGGATAATTTTACTTCCATTTAATGAATCCTTTCCCTTTATATGAAAAAAATGTATCTTGAATCAGAGGTTTGGATGTAGCATTTTGATCCTATGCAGTTTTCAAGGTCACGTGGAAACCTAAGGGATACCTTAGGATGTTCTCTCTCAGCCATTCTTTCTAAGAAGTTGTAACTTCAATTAACATGAGAGTAAAAAGGAAAAAAAAAAAAAACTCACCCTAGAATCTAAGACTGCATAGGTCTTGCAAGGAGATATGCTTTGATGAGATTCTATTCTTTTGTCTGTTCTGATTCATTGTTTTTGGTCAGTTATTTTATAGCATTACCACCTCAACATATTTGAATTCTGATTTTACTTCACAAATGGAAAATCAAAGGCCAAGGCATTTGCCAACTGAAAAAAAGAGTGCTGTTTTACAGCTACAAGATTGGGCTCCTAAAAAATAGCATCCCATTTCTATTAAAAAATTAAAATACTTGTTAAAAAACAGAATGAAATATAGTTTAAAAAGAGAATCCATCTGAAAATCATGGAAGCAAACTGGTTCACCAGAGGATGCTTAACTGAAGAGTTCAGACAAGAGGAAAGGAAACCCCCCAGGAACATGACAAAATTAGATTTAATTTGTGCTCACTGTTGATTCTTGTATTGAGGTCAGGAGATGTGGTTGAACTTTACCGTTTATAAGCTGCTATTCTTTGTATCAGAAGTAGTCTGAAACCCTGCAGTAGAGGCTTCATAGCATTATTTAATTGGGTTATATTGAGTAGAACTTCTAAGGGAAAAGAGCACTGAGAATTTATTGGAGGTCTAGTTAGCCACAGCTTTTGTTTCGCAATACAGTTATCATTGTAGCATATATTCACTCATCTTTCAATTGTATAGAAATTGTTTTTGTGTAGTGTCTACAGTATTTTATCTTGTATTGGGACATTTTATGTTACCAAGAGTAAGGAAAAGTTGTCAGGAAATAAAGAGGAGGTGAGTTTATGTCTTTCTGAATGATTAAAAAAATATGTGGGCACGTGTGTGTGTTTGAAGGCATGCATGTCTCATTGTAATACAAACCATGCACTAGTATATTACTCATGCTTGGGATATTTTGAGCTCTGACAGCACATCAAGATGCTTGGGTGAAAAAGCACAGTAAAGCAATACAAAATACAAAAGAAAAACCACAAAAAATTTAAAAAGATTAAAAAATTAGTTTCCTTTTTTTTGACCTTTCAAGTTTTCTTCCTCATTTTAAGAGGCAAGTAGGAGATTTTCTGTTCTCATAATTTCTCTTTTGAAAGCCTTCTATGGTTAACAGTGGAAGTAATCATGAAGGCTTGGGTAAAGCAGTTTAAGTAATTAAACACGAAAAATACTTAAATATTTTCTACCTATTTTCAATTGCTTTTATCTGTGTATCAGAAACTCTGCTGGGAACTGGGGAAGTGTGTCTTATTATTCAAACCTGACCTTTATCTTCCAAAGTAGTATTTTAACAACCAGACATAAAAGTCATTAGGGAGTTAACACTGGAGTTTGACAATTTCTATACGACTACGTATTTATGTTGTGATAAGCACAGTGGCTGGCTCCCAGTTCTCCTCCAGTCTACAGTGGCACATTATGAATGTTCCTACAAACCTGTACTCTATGGTACCTGGCCTTCACATTGACAATATCCATTTTCCATTGGTTGCTTGGGCCTGAAATTTGGGAATAATTCATGTTCATTTTTTAGGGACCCCCAACTGACTATGAAGATCAGTCAAGTTTACATTTTCCACATGTCCCTTGAGAGAGATCAAATTTTACCCATTCAAATCTTCCATCATTAGGTCACCTCTTGCCTAGATTACATTTACAGCCTCTTAAATCATCCCATGCTTTCAGTCTTCCTCACTTCATTCCAGCTCTGACACTGCAGCCAGTGTGATCTTCCTAAAATGTAAATGTGGTTCTTTTTCTCACTTGCCTCCAAAGCTGTCCTCCATTTCTTTCAGACTGCATTTACAGGCCTTCCTGGTCTGAACAATTTATAGCTTTCTAGTGTCCCCTGTCTTCATTTGCCAAAGGGCTACAGATGCAAAGTACCAGAAATGGGTTGGCTTTTATAATGGAAATTTTATTGGGGGCAATAGCTTACATTTCTGAGGCTTTGAAATCTCCAAATCAAGGCACCATCAGAGATTCCTTTTCACCAAAGTCAGTTACTGGTGATCCTGCCACGTGGTGATCAGGCATAAGGCAGGGCTTGTCTCCTCAGCTTTGAGCTGCTACTGAGGCTCAGTACCTTAAAGGCCTCTTTCTGTGCCTTTGTGCTTGGCTGATTTCAGACTCCGAGACCTCTCTCAGCCTCTCCGGGCTTTTCTGCCTTTCTGCAGCTGTAGGCAAACCTGGAGTCCTCTCTCTCACATGACACTCTCCTATGTGTCTCTTTCTCTGTGTCTCCATTTATATAAGACCCACCAAGCCAACCTGAACTCAGGAAACCCAACCTGAGTCACGCCTCACTGATGTGGTCCAATCCAAAGGGCCCTACCCATACAGGAATGGAACAGTTCAAAACATAATCTTTTTCTCTTTGGGATTCATAAAAGAATTTCAAACTGTCACACACCTTCCCCCATAGAGCTTCTTTCCTTCTGTTTGAAGCTTCCGCATTTCTGAGTGTCTTGGTTGTTCCCAGACCATAGCATCCATTGCTATTTTCAACCCTGTGACTATGCACTTGCTTTATCTACCACTCTGCCCTTTTCTCCACTGCTTTCCCCATCATCTGATTAATTTCTCTTCATCTTTAAGACTAAACTTACTTGAAATTTCCCCAGGAAGTCCCAGGAGCCCCCTTGTCAGGGTCAGGGGCTCTTCCTAGCACCGATACTCTGCACAATCTTGCCTCAGAACCCAGCTCACTGCATTATAATTGTGTCACCCTCCCTAGGCTATAAACGCCCAAAAGGCAAGTGCTCCTATTCATCGTAGTATCTAGCTCTGCGTCTGCTTTGAATGAATGAAAAACTTGTGCATTCTGATCAACCCTTTCCCTTCGCATGCAAGCGGAGAAACTTGGGATTTATTTTGTCCTTTGCCTCTTTCTGATGAAGGAAAGAATGAGATAGCTTTCTTACCATATTTTGGCTATTAGATCACCAACTCTCCCACCAAGTAGATTCGAGAGTCCTGTGCGAAGGTCATATTGAGCTCACCTGCACCAGAACAGCCACATCAATGTGTAATTAAAATATTGATACTAGTGAATAAAAACCTGCTGCCCTGAGCTTCCTGGGAGCATCCCTGCTGTTCTAGCCAACTCGTACTCTGAAGTCTTCAGATGCAGCACTAAAGGGATAATGCCTGCTGATAGGGGCATGGGTTCCACAGTCCTGCACCCGCCCTATAGCCAGTCTGTTCTGGTTGTTTGGTGCCATACCACATTCACATTTTATCATCACCCCTGAGTGGAGGGGTGTGGAATTAAATACAAAGAGAGTGTTGTTGTTTACTTCATATACAGTTTCTTATTTTTGCCATATTCTTGACCTATCGCATACATACAACTCTTTTGTGTTCTTTTATATTTTTTGTATGTTTGTACATACAATTCTTTGTGCAAAACCTTCTCTATTAAATTTTAAGAATATTGTCCACAAATTGAAGGAGGGAAATTATCTATTACTAAGCATGCTTCATTCTACATACACTATATTATGTAGAACATGTATATTTATTAAAATAAATTTTAAAATACAGAAATATAAAGAAAATAAAAACATACATACTTATCTCTCACATGCAAATATATTTGCAATATAATCTATATTATATTTTAAATATAGTTTTTAAAAGTTTAATTAAAATTGTAAATCAATTCTCTTCTATTGTAAAGGAATTCTTTGTCAGGAAAACTTTGTAGCACTTATTACAAACATCTTTCTTGGGCCCTAGACATAGCAGCAATAGGATATACCAACAAAATCACTTGGAAAGGCTTTAAAAATAATACATTAGTAAGGTAAAGGTCATTAATCAGATGCCTATGATATAAAAAACAGGAGAACTTTTTGCATCATTACAATGAAGTTTTTGCTGAATAACCAACAGTTTCTTAGTGCTATCGAGAATTAAATGTTTATAAATAATTAGGAGCAACTAGCATAATTAAATGTAGAGGGTACCACATAAGAGGACGTGGAGTCATATGAAAGATAATCTTGACATGACTAAGGACCCTAATTACAATGTGTGAACAGGATTGTTTCCCAATTCGCTCACCTGGTGGAATAGAATACCTTCGATATCCAGTCCTAGGTTTACAGAAATAAGGAAGGTCTTTTACTAGAAATGCCATGAAAGAGATGTTTCTCAAAGGGAAAAGATCAGCAGGAAATCTTTAAGGACTTTCTTTAACATATCATGATATTGGGGCACATTAAAGGATATGGCTATTAAGAGGCCTTGGTTTTCCAGACCCAATAAAAGGTAATTGAAGCATTAAAACAACTCACAGGAAGCAAAACCAGAGTTGTGGATCACAGGATATCACTGTGAGATGTTAAAATGTTGGATAATCTTCCTTAACATGTGAAAATGTATTCAAGTACACCTTGGGGACCTTGCCACTAGTTCTTTAAGGTAATAAGGTAATAATATTTTTTAAAATATTTTTTCTTTCATTAAAGGTGGCCAGGTTTAAGAGTGTGCTTACATGTGTTTATATCTATCTATAGCTAGCTGGTTACAATTCTAGTTAACTATAAAAAGATATATATATATAGATAGATATAGATAGATATGGATATACTCATACATATGCATACAATGAAATTTCTCTCTCTTCTAGGCAGAGGGAGAAATTTTATCTACATAACTCTGGGTTTTAAATGTATTTCTATCAATTTTAAATTTAACATAAAAAGTAGCTCACAACACATGTTTGTAACATGAATTGTTTTGGGTGAAATAGTGGAAAGAAGGTAGCGAGGGAGTACAAGACAAATGCCAGGAAAAGCCAGAGTTCATCACAGATGTTCACATGCTGTCTGTAAATTTCTAGGTCACCGCTGTCATAGTCTTGTACATGGCTTTGGTTTTCCCTGTGTTCCACGCAAATACATTCCCTTACCTGCAATCATGATACGAAGGCTTTTAGAATATGACTAACTTTAAGAGGCTCTAAATTTTAAGGAGAGAGAAAAAATTTTAACAGCTTATCTCCATTTCATCAGTTGAGCCCAGTTATATAAACTGACACCTAATAGATTTTTAAAAAAATTTTCAATGTAGCACTGTTGACATAATAGTACAGGGAGATTTGCAATAGATGTAGTTAGGTGTTCTATTTTATCAATCCATTTTTGCCTTTGAAGTAAATTTTTTAAAAAGAAACTTGGCTCTCCATGTATAATCAAAGTGTGATAATATAAAATTTATCCTAAGTGCCTGGCACTGGGTGAATAAATAATAGATTTGCCTCGTACTTTTTAAAGGTGTTTGTTATTTGTAAAAAATATACAAAATATAGACATGTTTTCCAGTAAATAAAATTACAATTTTAAATGCAAGAATGGCAAATTCACTTCACTTTTGCAGTTTATTTTTGTAAATAACTTCATTTTGGATTGAATCAAAATGGAATTGTATTGGTATGAGTCTTGAGGGAATGAGGGAAAGCTGGAATCTATAAATCATTATTTTTAATATTTGATTGAATAATATATTGCTAAATTCCCTTAATCAACAGAAAATCATGACACTTTTAAAGATTATGCAATAGAGATGCGCATTAGTCCCTTGTTAAAATTGGTGAAACTAAAATAAAAAGGACAAAACAGGTGTGTGTACAGAGTCACTGTAAATAATGTGGCCACTTGTGCCCTGAGTGCAATTACTCTCATTAAAGAATTGCCAATCCTCTAGTTTCGTTATTATGTGTGGCTCTGGTAAAGGAATTGTATCATTGGTGACAGGAAATTATTTTTTCCACTATCTGAATATCTCAAATTATACCAGCAACATCCTTTTAGGAAGAGTAGAAATTGCATTTAGATGTACTATGATATATTTAGTAATCAGTTTCTCTGAAATGAGAATAATATTTTGAAAAGAATATGAAGCTTTGAATGAGAACAATTAAAATATATTTTGATGACTCCTTTATTATCTATTCCTTGTTATGCTATTTTTCAAATGATTGATTATTGTAATTACTGGTTTTGCTTGATAATTGAAAATTCTTGCAAGAAATGTCCATTTTGTAATAAAATTTGATGTGCTAACAATATACTAAGTGAATTTATTTCTATTTTCTTTTTCATATTTAATGGAATATATACACATATACACATGAAAAAGCAAAATATGCTAATATCAAATTTTATACTGTTCTTATTGAACATCAATTTCAGCTTTTAGTTTCTCATTATTAGAAAAGAAAATGTCTTTTCCTACTTGGTGCTAAATTCTAAAAGAAATTCATAGATTAGACTTTATTCTAGGCTTTATTTGGTAACAGTTTATTTAACAAAGCAATAAATTGAAGAAGATTTCCTAGGTAGTGGTTGAAAGGAGCACAACCCTATTTTAGAAGTGTGGAAGTGAGTCTTGACATTTTGATTGAACTAAGGCTGTGAGTTTATTATCAAGTCTTCTTTCAGGTTCTCTTTCATGCCCTACTTTTTTTTCCCAACAGAACAATTGTTCAAGTGTTTTTTCAACCTCAAACATGATGTCCATTCCCCACTTCCTCCCAATTTTCATTTATTTAAATCCTTCTCAGTCCTTCAACATGCATCTCAAAAATTTCTTCTTCTGATCATGTGCTCAAAAGGGGTCTGGTCCCCTTTTGTACACTGCCATAGTCTTTATATCTGGCCTATGAAGTTCTGACCAGTTATACTTATGCATTCATTATTCTAATACTGATTTTATTCATCTTTCTCTTAAATTAGCTGAAACCTATTTGAATGCTGAGATTCTAATTCTTTTCCCATTGCTATGTATCTCCAGTGCCCAGTACAGTGCCTGACACAAAGTAAATACTCAGTTGTGATTTGTTGAATGCATAAACGAACATGCTAATTTTTGTATCAAGGCCAAAGAAATGGTAGGATAAATTGGTGTAGGACATCTTGAAACTGTTTAAGAAATTATGGTGTACTGTATATGAGGTATGTCATTAATAACATGAAAGAAAGACAAAGCTACAAAGTATAAGAAAATAAAAAAAATATGGAAATTTAGGAAAAGGGCCTAGGAGCAGCATAATATAATGTCATAATGTCATAAAGTCATGTAAAGTAAAAATTTAAGGAAGAAACATTGATAATAAATAGCTGTGATTTCCCCCAATCATTGTGAAGCAGATATCAGAAAACCAGTATATATTCAATAAGTTCTGGAAAAAGGATCAAAGTAATCAAAGGACATTTAGTTTTCAGAGATGGTAAGAAAGTAGGAGAATGTTTCTCAATCTTTAATGTGCATATAAATCACTCGGGGACCCATAAATATGAACATTCTGATTCAGTGGATCTAAGGTGGGGTCTGAGATCCCGAAATTATAACTAATCTCTAGGTTATGCCAAGACTGTTGGTTTGAAACAACTTGAAGCATCAAAGTTTTGGAGTATACTGCTGAAGGGAAGAAATCATCTTAAAAGTTTTATTTGTCATCCATTAAAAACATCCTTGGATACTGCAATATCTTCATAAAGCAGAAGAAAAGGACAATTGAACTATAAAATTTAAAGCAACATAAATTCCTGTGGCATCTCATCAAGATGGGTTTGGTAATTATGAACCTCACTGGGAATTTTGTTAACAGGTAATGGTATAGTAATATTTATTGCAAACTTCCCCAACAAATGTCATTTTTATCAATTCCATAATCAAGAGAAAAAATTCATAGACCCGTCACATAAGAAAGAATAAAAGTGCTATGTAGTGTTAAGCAATTTTAATTTTATATATTTCTAGACCATTAGATCTTTTAAGAATGGAAAATTTTGTTTGATCTTAAGTAAATTGACAATGTTTAAGTAGGAATGATATTTTTTAAAATTTTTAATTATTTTTTTTTCTTTTTAGGATACATTCATTACATAAATGTTACACAAAAATTTGGGGGGTACCCATATGCCCCACCTCCCACACCTCCCACAACCTCCCACATATACATTCTTCATCAGTGTGGCACATCACCTGCAAGAGATATTCACATTTTGGGGCTTTGCCACTAAGCATGGACCACAGTTCAGACTATAGACCACACTCTCTCCCACACAGTTCTACATGATATATGATGATATAAAATGGCCTATATCTGCAAAGGAATATTATTTTGTTACTCCTCCATAAAATTCTCTCATACAGGACAAAAATGTGATAGTTTAGTTGATTCATTAATCTATTTCTCTCAAAACCATATTGATATATTAAAAATATTGTATTATATGAACAATGCCCAGAATCACTTCTAAAATCATTGAAAGGAAGCTTGCATTTACACCAGATATACTGAGACATCAGAATTTTATTTCATGAATTCCAAATGCTCAATTACAGCTTGAGGAGCTTTTATGGGTCTTCTAATTTGATTCTGTGGCTGTTAAAAATTGGAAAATTAGCAGCATATTGTCAGGACCTAAGTTTTCAGAAGATCATTACTGTTAAACATGAAAGAGAAAATAATCATAAGCTAGGAAATGGAGATTTAAGGCACATTTACCAAATACATTTTCTCTGACCTGTTGACTTTCAAATGCATATAGGAATAAATGAATTTAAGTATATACTCCTGCATGTTCTTCAGTTTGGACACATCCTAAGAGAATACCAATCTGAAAGCACAAACGTACAGTTACCTTGTAGACTTAATCATCAATTTCACTAATCATCGTTATGTGTAATTTATGATGATTCAAACACAGGACACCTGAAACGCAAGCTGTTCCATATAACCATTTTTGTGTATCCATGGTTATACTCACCCAAACAGACAACAACAAAAACAACTTTAAAAATCATCAACTAAACTGTAGTGTAAAAGTTCAATAATTAGCAATGTGGAATCTAATTTTAGTATATCTTCCCACACACATATAAACACAAACACAGGCAGAAGCATACATTCACAATGTAAGAAACAAATTACATTTACATTTTTTCCATCTTTATGGGTTGGAATGGTTTAGCTAGGTTACTGAAGTATTTGAACCCTCTAAGTTCACAGGGAGCCAAAGAATCAATCATGGAACTGTATTTTGTTTGTGCAAGGAACAAAGGACTGAATCACAAACTACAAAATTTTTTAAAATTCCAAATTTGGGTGAGGCATTTGTAATAATGATCTCCAAGGACAGATTAGAGCTGTAGAATTAAACTAAGTTGTGTTTATGTCCTCATTCTATAATTAAATAGCTGAGTAATATTGAAAAAATAATTTAAATCACTCTGTGCATTAATTCTATCATTTTTAAATTAGGGAAAATAATTCTTACCTCATAGGTTTCTGTGCAGATTAAAAGAGATACTACATATATAAATGTCTTTCATACTGCAGAGTGTCACAAGTATTTATGCCATTCATATTTGTTATATATAGTTGCTTGTTGTACTCTATCATTTCATGTGAATTTTTAAAATGTGCTATAAAAACTTATTAAAGGCTTTCCCCTGTTTAAACATTTGACCACGTGTGTGTGTGTGTGTGTGTGTGTATGGTGTTATTCATTAGTCTGTTAATGCATAGAACATAGCTATCTTTGCAGTGCTATCTATAATACCCTAAACATATAAACTGGATTAGGAATATTCAATAACGTGTACATTTTATAAAAACACATTAGATGTAATAATTTTTATCAAGATTCCCTTGCAAAAAAGTAAACTCTTTACCAAGGATGGGGTAAGGATGATGCTAAAAGAAATTTTAAGCAAAATAATGAGTTTTGTAGTCAAAATGACCTCTTATACTTATTGATTCACCACATGAGATGCAAAAGCCTTTTCTCTAATCCCATTACTATTTTTAGGTCAATGTGTATTACCATCCCAACAACATTTAAAAAAATCAACCATCATGTTCAAAGACTCTGACAAATTGTGTTGTTTTCTGAACTTTGTAATTTCCTATTCAGAAAAATAATACTTTGCCTCAAATGATTGTTTATTTCTTTGGAAGATATGTATTGTATTTTCTACACATAAGAACTTGTTATGCAAAATTACACCACTATGAAATATTTCATTTCACATAAATCCCTACACTTTTGATCAGAACCATTGGCAAAATCCATAATAGGATTCTGTGCAAGATAACTTCTGGCAAGACATTCCTAAAGTTAAACCTTAATAACAATGTATACAAATACATTTCTTAGAGCACAACATCTTCAATATATTCATGAAATCAAAGCAGCCTAAGTTATGCTATTTGTAGATGTGGGTGTGTTCTGCTACCTGAGAATTATTGTAAGTAGTGAAGATGTGACCTGCAAATTTTAAAAGGAAAAATAGCAGCATTTTTTCATTAAGTCACAAGAGAGCAGAGAGCTGTCCTCATGAAATCATTCCACAGATTCTATCACACGATGGTGAATAATGTTCTGAAATGGAATTATGCAACACATGAACTACTTTTCAAAGCGTGGAAATGAAGTTTTGATTATGCAGAAATATAACAAAAGGGAAAATATTTTAAGAATACAGTACCTCAAGTATTTTTTCATAAAAATGCATATATATTATTGATATGTGTGTGTGTATATATATATATATTAGAAATAGCTTAGGCTCATCACAGAGAATCAAATAAGTGCTTGATTGATTTTTATTAAAAAGGCATAATATGCTTTGTTCTAATTGAGTTAAATATGCCTAATTAGAAAATCTACACTTAGAAAATCAGATAGTAATAGAAGTATATGTACTTGACCTAGGAATTCAACTCTTAATTGAAGGAGCAAGAATTTTGAAGCTTTGTCCAAGTCATAGAGAGGTTTGGGAATAAAACCCCATTTTTTTTTGCTTTCCTTTTGTCAAGAATCTCTGTAAAATCACTTGATTTCCTGAGTTTCAGTTTTAGCATATGTAAATTTTATACAGCACCTCTTTAGAAGCACAGAAGCTGACTCTGGTTAACCTAAACTAAATGGATTTATTAGAAATGTAATCACAGAATCAATGGGAGACTGAAAGATCAACTTGCAGTCAGGTACAGACTAAGGCAATTCTAAAAGTTTTGGTCATGGAAATTATAGCAGGAAAATATTGCCAGCACACACTCTATGATCATTAATTTCATGCATCAACTTGGCTAAGTTATAGTGTCCAGTTGTTTGGTCAAGCATTTGCCTGCTTGTTATTGAAAGTGTTTTAAAAATGGGATTTGCATCTATAATCATTTGATTGTATCTACAATAATTTGATTGCATCTATAATCAGCAAAGGAGCTTGCTCTCAGCAATGTGGGTAGTCTCTCATTTGGAGGTTTTAAAAATCAAAACTGAGGGTTTCAGAAGTCAGAAGAAGAATTTCCATCCATCTAGCTCCCCATGGGGAATTTGGAGTAAGGACTAAAACACCACCTTTATCAGAGTTTCCAGCTTCTTGTTTGTCCTATGAAGTTCAGATTTGCAAGCCCCCATGGTTGCATCTTGTTAGCTCTGTTTCCCTGTAAAACCCTGACTAATACACACCCTCAACAATATCTGACTACCAACTTGGTCCTTTCATTTTTGGGGAGCTAATTCCAGATCCAGAGGCCTGGGGCCAGGTATTTGATTGCCCGGTTAGGAGTAAGGAAGTCATTCTATTGTTGGACGTTATCACCAGGAATTACCATTTCACCTACCTCAAACAATGGGAAAGTGAACAATCTGGGAGGGACTAGAGTATTATTGGGAGGGGAGAATGGACCTTGTGTCCTAAAAAAAATGACAGGAGCCCTTACAAAAAGGTTTCTGTGAA
>PVKH010017204.1:0-15492 GCA_004027955.1 Chaetophractus vellerosus | reverse complement strand
ATTTAAGGCCTTTTTTTTTTAAAGATTTATTTTTATTTATTATACATCCCCCCTTCTGCTTGTTCTTGCTGTGTTCATTTTTCTTTGTGTTCTTCTGTGTCTGCTTGTCTCCCCCTGCTGAGGCGACCTGCCAAGTCAGCTCACCGGCGCGGCAGCCCACCTGCTTGCAGGGGCTTGCCTTTGCCCGCGGTGGCTTGCCTTCTCGAGGCGGTCTGCCCGTTCGAGATTTACCTCCCATGTGGTAAACCAGCACCCTACCAACTGGGCTACAGCCGGCCCCCTAAGGCCTTTTGATTACATTAAATTTTCTTTAAGTTGGCCTTTTTGGAAGAAGAGGTTATTCTTGCTTTTCTTTTGCCATTAAGTTTAAAGTATATATATGGTCTTATATGTCATTCTTTTACTTGTGATTTCTGCTTAGAAAGACTTTTCTCGACCATCAATAAAAGATATTCACCTATATCATTAGAATTCTAATTCTTTAATAGTTTTAGTTTCACATGTAAATCTTTAATCCAGTAGGAACTTGTTTTATTGTGTGGTTCTAAGTAGAAATGCTAATATTTCTTCTGAAGTTATTAATCATCATAATACTATTTTAAAGATCAAACTTTTTCCCACAGATCTGAGATGCCTTTTTCATATTCTAAATATACTTGAGACTTTCTCACATTTTTTCTGTCCATTGGATTTTCATACCATCAACCTTCTCACTAAATTATTGTAGCTTTATGGTACATTTTTATATCTAGTAAGCTAACTTTTGGTAGGCTAAGTTTGGTAATAATAAAAAGGGTTCTTGACCTGAGATACAGGTAATAGGTGAGACTCCCTGAATTTTTTCCCAGTATTTTGAATGTACATGCATTTTCCTGGAGAGGGACTATAGTTTTAATTAGATTAGCAAAAGGACCCATAACCCAAATTAGCAGTAAGTATCACTGATCTAAAGGAAGCAAAAACAATGTAACAATTCAATGCTCTGCAAGAAAGAATTAGCCAATTATTAACCGAATTTTTTCCCGAAATTTACAACAGAAGAATCATTATTCGCTTTTGCAGGACTACTTTTTCATAACCCTGTAAAGAAGCAAGGTTTTGTTTGTTTTTTTCTTTGCTTGTTTGTTGGCTTGTTTTTAAAGCCTAGTTAATCTGACCTACAAAAGGACAAATGTGTATAATCAAAAAAGGAAACAAAATTCAGCAGCAAACAAGAGTATATTTACTGGTTGAAAGATTTAGAGTCCTGAAAATTTCCATAGTGTGAGTCAGATACTGTGTAAGCTAACTCCTAGGAAAAGCCTTTCTGGCCAACTAATCTAAAAGTCCTTTCCCAGTTATTCTGTATCTCCCCACAATATATATTTACAGGTTGCCTCTTGTTTATTTGTATATATGCTTATTATGTTTTCCTTACTAGGATTTAAGCTTCAAGAAGTCTGTTTTATCTACCATTAAACTTTTCAGTACTTAACCCAGTATTGGGCACGTAGTAGGAACTCAATAAACATTTATTGAATGAATAACATATTTCAGCACTTTCTATGTAAGGAAAATATATATACGAGGGTTTCCTTTCCCCTCTGTAGACATAACCAGGCATCATCAGGCATATGGGATTTTACAGTTTTAGATTGCAGTGTTTTAATTTTGCCTAATATTCTTAAAGCATATTTAGCAAATCCAGTTCTAAAGAAGACTAATGAGTGACAGTTATTGCCTTGTGTAATCTGAATAGTTTTTATGAAGAGATTGCTGACAAATTATTTCCCCTGTCCATGAGTTTAAGTTAAAAAAAAGAATAGGCAAAAAAGGGAATGAGTTTAAATTTTAAAAAGAACAGGTCTCAATGAATGTTAGTTTGGTGTTTACCATTGTAAACTGCCCTATCATAGAGCCTGGCTCAAATTAGGTGCTTAATTAATATCTCTTAAATGAGTGATAGTGAATGAAATAAAATAAAGCAGTGGAGTGTGCAGTCTGCAGGAAGATGTCATTTCTCTGTCACTAGAGCATCTTCAGTGAGAAAAGAGAAGCTTGCTCTTCACATGTCTGACAACTGGGCTCAGTCACAGATCATTTCTCAACCATCTGCCACCATTTCAGTCACAGGGAGAGTATATGCAAATTCTTGAAGTCCCGCAGATTATTTTTCCTGCACGATGTTTTCTTCTTTCCATAGAACAGCTAGCTCAATTATCTGAGAATCATAGATAATCCAGTATAAATTTTAAATGCAGCACATACTTGTTAAGAAGAACAACCTTAAGTTCTCAATAATTAGGAAAAGTAAGAACTTCTTACGTAGGCAAGGGAATGAAGCATAGCAATGAAATTTTACCATATTGTTAAAAGCATGTTATATACATAGCCAATTAGGAGTTGGCTATGTATAATAGCCAGTTATAAAGGTGAATTTTATACATAATAAAATTTACTTTACTGCTAATTTATAAATGGTCATCTCATTTATTTCTTTGATTCAAACCCTCTGCCTATTATTAATATTAGATCCTTTATAAATCATCTAGGCATTCTACTTTGAATTTTATGAGATGAAAATGCATAAGTACATAGATAGAAACTACTCTATTATATTTTGAGTTTCTAACTGCAGCAATGCAGAGTGATGGCATATTGATACTCTTTGAGTAGGTTTTACTCACTACTTGGAGGCATATCTGATGCTGAATTAAGAGCAGGCAATTTCTTTGGGAAAGTTTGTGTGTGTATTTGGAGAAGTGTAGGGAGTGGTGAGAAGACAATGCATATGAATTAACATTGCTCAGTTTTCCCCTCACTGTCACCATAAGAGAGTATCTTCTAATTATTTATTGAATTGCACAACCAGAAATAGTTTATGTTGTCAAATTATAAATTTCAGTGCCTATACTAAATTAAACTCCAAAATTTCCTGCTTAAAGACATCCAGAGCAAGAGATGTTTTCATCCTCCTCAGTAAATCTTTAGTGTATTTTCCTCAAGGAAATGCTTCTATATTAAATAAGCCAAATTCCTCATGCTACATTTAATGTCCATATCAGATATTCATGTCAGTGAAAAGAGACAACAGCTATGAAATAACTTTTCTTTGTTTTTTAATTTAAAATATACTTCAAAAGCATTAATTCAAGCCTGTATTTTCTTTATTATTTGTATAGTACTGTTAGAATTATCATCAGACTGAATAGTCAGTCCTAATTCTATTTTTTGAGTCTTGTTTTCTATGTCTTTCAACATTTCTAAGGTTCCCTTCCAAGCCTAGCCCAATTTCTACCTTCTTCTTGGCTATAAATCTTGGATGCATTACAGAGGTAAGTGATTGGAACAGAATAATTCATATCAATTATGTTCTAAATAAACTAAGGCTCTCTAAGTCTTGATGTCTGACAGAGAGAGACCTCACCTTGTTCTTCCTCAAAATAGTCCTGGCTCTTCCTGTCCTTGCTCTTCCATGTAAACTTTTAGGATTGGTTTGTCATTTTCCATGAAAAAGCCTTTAGGGATTTTTATTGGCACTGCACTGAATTTAAAGATTTATTGGGAAAGAATCGATATCTTAACAATGTTCAATCATCTTATTCCTGAACAAGGTATATACAAAGAAGGTAGTTCACTTCAATTGCAATTTTATCATGAATAGATCACTGATTTTAGCAAATTCTTTTCCTATATCCATGGAAGTGATCATCTGGTTTTTCTTCTTTTAGTATTTTAATGAAGCTCATTCCATTATATATTTCCTAATATTAAACTGTCCTTATATTCCTGGGAAAAACTTTAATTGCCAAAGGTGTTTTTTCCAGTTACTAATATTTTATTTTTAATTTCATCATCTTTATTCATAAGTGTGGTTGGACTTATGCTTTCCTGTTCTGAATTTGATAGTACCTTTAATTGTTCTGAAAAATATTTTTTTCTATTCTCTGTAATTTGTTTTTATAAGATGGGGATTATCTTTCTTGAGTGCTTGGTTCTCTGGTCTGTAAAACTATCTGGTATATTTGGGAGGGGAGAATAAGAGTTAGACTTTCAGCCACTTATTAAATTTCTTTGGTGGTTATTGTTATATTTAGATGTTTTATTTTTTTAATCATTTTTCTAAGTTAATAATTTTCTCAGAGATTGTCCACGTTGACTTCTTTATTTCTTTATCTAGGCTGGTGATGAAAACTTAAACAAAAACAAAACAAAACAAAAAAACTAGGCTCCTGACTTTGAAAAACACCATTATTTTTTGGCCCTCTAGCAATTTGTGTTCTTACCTAATAGTTATGCTATCTGGACCATATTTTCCAAATTTATTTCCTTATACAAGTGAATCACCCAGCCTTTGTAGAGTCAAGATAAATTAGAACTCCTAGAACTCTTTTTCTTGATCTCTCTGGAACTTTTATCCTAATAGATCAGATTAGCCTAACAATATTTATTCTTCATGAAGATTTGCTGGCAGCTATCAGCCAGATGTTTGCAACTTATTTCTTTCAATGATTTTTGAATTTACAGACATTTACTGTATAGAATTTCTATTCACATTGCTATAGGTTTTACAGGCTTTTACTGTGAATATCCTCATGTGCTTTCTGGGAACAAATTTTAGAAAAACAGTAATAAAAACTACACAGCAGAATGGAACCTTAAACAGATTTCTTAAAAAGAGGTATATTGTCCTTAAGACATGGTAAAATGTAGGTACAAAGAAATGTATCCTCAATCCTGTGTGTTTTCCTATGTCCCAGTCATAAATTAAGTAGTACTATAAATTTATGTCACTGGTAAAAAGCACTTATGGATTGTTCTGGTGATGTGCCAAAACAATTGAGAGAACACTGCCAGTTGCCATCAGAGGACAAATTAAAAGATTATTATCAAATGTAAAGGTAGGGAAGGATCATCTCAGTAGTTTCTTGTCCCATCCTAGGCATTCCAGAGGGAAGAAGACTCAGCAGCTGCTGTTCTATTACAATGGATTTATATGGCATTAATTATGTCTGTGTGTGTATTTGTATATGTTTGTGTGTGGATGTATGTGTGTATTCTAGAGTTTCCCAGTTCATGACTACTTCAGTCCAGTCAATCCTCCTGAAAGAATTAATTCAATTATTTCATATCCTCAAACTACAACCACAGGGCCAAAGTCAGCCCACAGCTTATTTTTGCAAATAAATTTTTATTGGAACACAACCATGCTAATTTGTTTACACATTTTCTATGTTTGCTTTTCCACTGTTAGAGGCAGAGTTAAGGAGCTGCAATAGAGACTGTCCCCTAAGTTGAAAATATATGTTCTCTGACCCTTTACAGAAAAAGTTTGTTGACCTCTGAATTAATTCATCTCAAGAAAACAAGAGAATAACTTATTCAAGGGCAAGTCTGCTTAAACTGGGGTTCATACGACAGGCATTGGGGGGTCCATCATTCCAAGAAGCAATATATAGAATTTATTGCCCCATGACTTTCATCAGATTATCAAGGGGGTCTTGTGACCCAATATGTGTTAAGAACTAATTTTCTAGATGAATATTGCATTATTTGTTCTTTTGAAGACTACTTGTGGAATGGGATAGAAGAAAAGGCAGTTCACAAAACTTGCCCAATGGGTTTTTGGAAAGCTGGGGAAAGTTGGTTAAAAAAGCTGGGAATTGCTATGGGAATTTATGGTTGTAAAATTTGTTTGTAACTTTCCAAAGAGTTACTCTACATCATCTATTTCTACTGATTGTATGCCAATATTGTTCATAATCTCTTATTGTCATAAAATTGCCTGATGTGCACTAATCCCTTATTTTACAGATGTATAATCTGACTCATTGAGGATACATAAATTATTCCTGGTGATAGCAAGGTAAAGATTTGAAACTGTGTATGCTTTTTAAAACAATTCACCATACAATTTCCTCACCAAAGTTTCATAAATTGTCAGAAGTTGTTTATGACATTTAATTAGGAAATTGAATGCCAGTTTTTACATTGAGAAAAATTTCATGTTGTTCCTGCAACTGGGAACTCCAGTGCTTGAGGTCTTTCACCAGTAGGAATACCACACAGTTCTTCTCTCTGAGATCGGATAGCTTTCACAGAGTGGAGTAGAGGTCTCCAGTCCTGGAGGAACCCACTAACCTTTTTCAATCTGGGGAAACTTTCCCATTCACCTATGACCCTCCTCAAAATCACCTCTTTTTCTCCCTTCCTCATCCTTGATACCCAGCCTTGCCTCAGCAATGACCTCAGACTTTTATTAGGGACAGAAAAGGGGTTATCTTGAAGTTGTTTATGCTTTAAAGCTAGCAGAGACCCCAACACCAAAAAAGTACAAGCTCCACTCTTTTTTTAAGTAAGAGTAGTATGTGGGTGAAAAGAACAAAATTACAAATGAATTTCTAAATATATTATCTGGTGACAGTCTTATTGGCCATGAGAAGCTATTCAGTTGTTTGTGGAGGGGCGTGACATGATCCAAGCAATTGTTTTAAGAAATGGGGAAAATCTGATGTATTTGCTGCAAACTTAGAATCAAGGCTTGCTCATCTCACAGCATAGCAGGTGTAGACTACTTCATGATGCTTCCAGAGATCTTGCTACTGAATGCAAGCAAATTAAAACAGGTAAAATAAACTACATAATGAATACCCAGACTTAGACTTGATGGGGATTTAATTCAGCATCAGAAACTGTTAAAGCAAAGGAGGAACCCAAGGGAGAGAGACTATTTTGCACTCAATTTCAGTCAACTGTCTCTTCTCAATCTGAAGATCATCCAACCTTTCGTAAGTACAGTGAATGCTGCAATTATTATGAAGTAAAGTTTACATAGGTTACTTGAAAATAATTGCAAATGCACAAATGGCCAGATTTACCTTAAATTGTAACTTGCATATAAAATAGCTCTCCTACTGCCTGTCCCGTTTCATTCCTCATGATGACTTCTGCCCATGAGAAAAATTAATGAAAACTTGAAAATTTAGCTATTCTACTATAAAATCACTGACTTTAGCCCTTGAAAAGTAATAACTAGTAGATTTCTTTGTGATTCTAATGTTCTGATGCTGTATTCATGTTTTTTCCTTGGGAAAGGCATACTGCTTTCTGGATGCACATATCATTTATGATGCTGAATCTAACATTCTGGATCGAATTGCCTTTGGTCTTTTTATATCACTGCACTTGAAGAATGTAAGGTCCTGGCAATGACATTTGTGCTTCTTGAAGTGGGTAACAGCCCTTCTGGGTAACCTTTTGTGAAATCACATGAATGGCAGCTAGCCTGATACTAGTTGTCCTTCTTTAGGCAATGGCATTTGAGCTGCTGTTGTCTTCATCTTGCAGCATCTCCAAACCTATTGTTCATCCAGCTTTTCAGTAGCATTAACAATAATTACTCGTTTTCTTGCTGAATTTATAAAATGCATTTTCAATTACCCAAGTATTCAAAAAGACAAGGTTTTGTGTGAGTATTGACTTAGGCTCACACTCAAGCTAATGATAGCTACTCCCTTTAGTAAGAGGACACACACATACATTGAATCATTTATTAATCCAATTATTTTAATCACCACAGTCAAATTCCGGATTATCCATTCTAAATAAGGATAGAGCTAATCCAAAATACCTTTTAGTAGTAGATTTGCCCCCTTGTTTACAATTTATTACTAATAAGATAATAACTGATTAGAGGAGAGACAGCATAAAAGCATGTCATTCTTGCTGCTGGATTTTAGTAAGAGCAGAATAAAAAGTTGTTCACAACAAAACATGGTTTAGAGTTGAAAATAGCCATGGATCCATAAAGTAAATAGTCTATGTAAAGAGAATATAGTTTCAAAGGTCTGCTACAAGTTGTCTTTTTTAGAGAGTATGCTGGTTATCCTTAAATTGTGCATATGTCTGCTATCCATTTCCTGCCCTCCTTATGCCCTCAGGTAACTGACACCTGGGGAAGCATCAGAAAATTTGAAGGCAATAAGAAAGAGAGAGGTGAGGATACTACTCTCTGTCCTTTGATTCAGGGGAGGTGTCTCTGGCACTTTTGTCCCTTAACAAAAGCTCCCATCCAGGGGTCCTTCCTCTGTGGTTCCAGTCTTCACTGAACTATGGTTTCTTCCTCTTGTCCCTTTGGACCCAACACTTTTCACCTGCTTCCCATTTTTGTCTCTTGTCATCTCACCATCCCTTTTTTATTCCCTTCACCCGGCCTACACCTTTGTGGTTCCTTCATTAAAGACTCTTCATTTGAACCACCTAACATTGTTATCAGCTGGAACCCTGATTGATAGAGCCTAAGAATAAACAGACATAGAATGTGGTGTTGATGCAGAAGAAAACTCATGATAAAGGGCTTGACTAATTTACATAATGAACAATCAAAAGCTGACTGTCCATAGCCCTTTTGTTAACATTTATACTTGTGGTCTCTTAGAGTTATACTTCTTGGAGTTAAGTTGTCATTCCCATTTTTGTTTATAATTTGGAGGCATAAAAACAGATTCCTTAATTTATTTCATCTTGTTAAATTCTCAATTGGATATTGTTTAAGGGAAAATAGAGTTGTATAACCTCAGCAAGTATAAAATGTCTATTTGTACATCTCAGCATTCGGAGGTCATAAAGTAAAACACTTCAGCAAGTTTCCAAGTATTGTACATTAAATGTTGTAAATTAGGTTTTTAAATCCCTTAAAGAGGAAATCAAAATAAATAATAGAACTTGAAACAAATATTTGCATAACCTATCTGAACTTTCACTCTCAAAGTTTCAAATCCAAATATGATTTTCTTTTAACTTGCACAGATGTCTGTAGTTAATGTATCAACCACGAATGTTAATTTGTTAAAACCTCACCCAACACCAGCAAACTGTAACTACTTTTGTTAAGTGAGTGTTTTCTTTTTGTTAGTATTTATGTTTCAATCTAGGCTATATATTTGTTCTAGACACCCAGTCTGTGAATATTTTATAAACTTCAGTGAAAAAAATATTGAGGCATTTCTCAGGGTATAAAGTTGAGTTCATCCCAAATAAAGGAAATATGGTCCTTCAGAAATATCTCGTTTCCATTTGGTCTGTACCATCAGTTCTCTAATCTGTTTAGTTATGAGAATTGCCTGGAGAGAATTAAAAACACAGATTACTGGGCTCAATTTCAGTGCTGCTGTAAATTCTAAGAGTATTGGGATGGTGTCTGTTTCATTTATCATTGTGTAACCAGCATTTAACCCAAGGCCCTCAATGAACATTTGTTAAATGAGTGAATCAGAATTTCTGAAAGTAGGGTCAAACCTGTGCTTTTCAAGTGCCCCCAGGTAATTCTAATGACTCATCAATTCTGGAAACACTGGTCTTTAATTTAGAATTTTAGATCTAAGAAGATCTCTGCCAGCATCAAATTCAACCCACTTGTTTTGGAAATGGAAGAACATGAAGTCTCGGAGACTAAATAACTTGCCATATATAATCATAATATTTTCATATTTTAACAATGCATTTCAGAACAATGAGAAATGGGACTAAAAGATACAGTTTTTACCTTAAAGTCAAGCTATTTTACAGTTTGGCCTGAAGGACTTTCAGAGGTCAGCCTCCTTGAGGGCGGAAGAGCAATCTGAAGCAGGACACCCTACTCATCAAAGCCTCCTTAGACCCTTAATCAGGAGCCTATTACAGGGATAACTAAGGAGATTTCCCTCCTCTACATTCTTTTTCTCCCACAGGCTTTCATCCAGTTTTCTCAGGTACTTGAAGAAAAGTGTTTTGCTTTTACTTGAAGTATCTATATTGGCCTTCTGTTCTATAAAATTTCTCAAACAACTCTCATCTCTGTTCTGTATAAATTAGGCCAAAAAGAAGTGAAGTTATTTTCTCCTTCAAAAATCTGTCAATAATTTAAAATTCACCAGTTAACATGATATTTTGTGTAAATACACCAAAAATATTTAATGCCTAACCATCTTACTTTTGCCTGCATAGTAACATGATTAGAAAATATTTGTGGCTAGATATTCATCTGAAAGCAAACATTTAGTCACCTAGCTTTTATTCCCAAAATTATTTCACTGTATAAATGGAATTTACTGCTGACCACAGTAATTCTTATATCTTTTCAAAGGAGCTATGCGGCTAATATCTTTAAGAGTATTCAATAGCAAAGAGTAGAAGTGTTGAAATAATTTTTTATAAAGTACTATTAAAATAAATATTTTTATCTACTAGGAAATGATGCTCATTCTTTTTTAAAATGGTGTATATTGTCCCAAAAATTATAAAAGCAATGATAATATAATAATAGTAATGAGCATTGACAAAGCAATTAATATTCTTTTCTAGGGTATATGCAGCTTCAAACCATCACAACTATCATTTGTAATATTTAGACATTTAAGCTCATTTTGATTTGAATAAAAAATTTCCTCTTTCCAAACTATTCAGGAACATTTGTGTGTTTCTCAAACAGCTTAAGTGATTATAAGATGAATTTCACTAGCATGAGTTTGTTGGGGAGAGTTTTAGTGCATCTATTGTGACTTACAGTGATTACTTTAGGCCCCACCATTCCTTTCTGAAGTAACAGAGGATGCAGGATTGGTTCCACCAGTAGATATTTATACCAGGCAGGCATGTTGATTGGGATGAGAAAGAGGTTCTGAAGGGCCAGGAAGCATCAGCAAAATTGCTCACCGGGATTTTTCCAAGAAAGGATCTTGATCTTTGTACTAACCTAGTTGACACTAACACCAATTTAACAACTATTGGTCCATGAGAACTCTATAATCTCATCTGGAATGGGCTTAGAGGATTTCTGGGGACTGGGTTTGCCAGGGAATCCATTATTTCCTTCTCATTTCTCCTCAGAGCTATCATTTCTCTGGCCTCTTGCCTCCCTAGAGGGGGTCCACAACTTGAATAGAAGTTGGTACTCTGACTCTGCTGTGTGGAAAAGTTACAAACTACTGCAGCACAAAATGCTTATATCCCTTAGCAATAATGAGAGTTGTCATGGATACAAGTGAATGATCAGGATCAAGAGAATTAATGCAAGTCCAGAAATGATGATGTCTCCAAAAGGTCCCAGTGATATTCTTTAGAATAGTACTGAGCTTTAAAAATCAGGAAATAACTGGCATCTTTACATACCTTTTTTTAAAATTTACAAACATAAAATCTTAGCTTTATTATCTTCCTCTCTATTTTCAACCAGTCTTAATATTGCCACTACTATTACCTACCCAATTCCAGGATCAACCTTACTTCATTTTTTAAAAAATAATCTCATGCCCTCAGAACTGTTCTTGGTAAAAGTTCTTGATAACCTCACTTCTTTTTCAGTTCTCTATATTCCTTTTTAACTATGACACCCTCCTTTTCAGGTATTCACTTCTCAATTCATTTATACCTAGTTGTCATAATAGTATCTCCTAAAGACTTTTGTCATCACCTTATTCCTTGTCCAAGATTTACTGAAAGATAGAAACAAAAATCAATCAATTGATGACAATTGATGGGATATGTATTTTTGCAACAAGAAATCCTCCCAATGTTTTGCCCCAGTTATACTTAAAAACTTTTAAGGAAGAGGATGAAATAGCCATATGTCTATTTATAATATTTGATTTATTAATTTGGTTACACACAATACTTTAACATCACAAATAAAAAATATAGATTAACTTAGAAATATTTCTTTTTCTTAACAGTTAAGGAAAAAATTAAACTCTTCTCACGAATCTTCTTCATCAGTGACTGTGCCATTTTTAGAGCCACCTTTTTTCATCTAGTGAAAGCAGACATGCACATTCTCTCTATAGGGGAATTAATTTAAGAGGAAGAAGATAATTGAGGGGACTTAGATCTAGGCTTTAAGGATAGGCCAGGAAGAAGAATCCAAAGACTAGTTCAAATGCCTCTGTATGCAGTGTTTTGTGTAAAGCATTTCTTGACATCAGCCCCCTGGGTCCTGATACACTACTTCAGTCATTACCTATATGCTACATTTTGGTTGAGAGGCCATCTGAATGTCCTGATTTTAACTAGCTCCTTCCCTGACTCTCCACCTTAACTCATGGATGATCCTGTAACATACCTACTCTTAGACCTCAGACTTACCCTGTCTGCTGGGTATGAATTTTTCCTAGTAAGAAAAATCTTCAGAATCCACAAATATGAAACAATGTTCCTTTTACCCTACTTTTAATACTGCCAAACATTCAGAAGTAGAATAGTCTTTATGTTGTTTTCATGTAATCGCACTGCAGAGTCTATGGGTGTACTTTAGCTGTAATAATTCAAACCTAATGAGAGTTTACTGCTCAAGGCTCTATTGCCAATATATTATCAGCTATTTCCTCCTCTTCTACAGGAGAAAGTGGGTTGCCATAATTATGGGTACAGAAAATGTGATTTTGTGATAAGAGAGTGAGATAATCACTGTCCTACCACCCCCTGCATGCTCATACATATACATATACTCAAAATGGATCTTTTACATTGAATTGTGTTACAACTAAACATTCATTTTCTTCCGCCCTAGCTGAAACGTGCTGTGAATCTATAGTCTGTGAAATCATCAAGCAACAGGATACAATAGACAGAGTATGGGCTTTACAGACAGACCTGAGTTAGAAACTAGACTCTGCCATTAACTAGCTGTGCAACCTTGGGTAAGTTATGTAACCTCTCTAGGTTTCAGGTTCCCCATCTGAAAACCAGGGATAACACTGACCTAACGGGGTTGTTGTTTTTCCTGGAAAAGCAACTGAAAGAGTCTGCTTAGTTACCCAAATTCCTTTCCCTCTCTGCAAATAAAGGCCAAGGAATAAGTGTATGCCAAATGTTAAGTGTCCAATCAGATACATTTTCTTTTCCTTCTGGAAAAAAATTGTCTTGCATTAAAAACTATAATTGGATTTAAAATAAGATATCCTTAAGTATTGAAACCATATAAAAATATCTAATAATTTTTTAGCATTTGACCAAAAATGACAATCCACTCACTTATACCCAAAAGTTAAGTGTTAAAGGAGTAAGCAAAAACACCAATGTGATACAGTGACATTGAAACAGAATTTCAAAAGCAAAAAATCAATCATACATGCTTCAGAGTAAAAAATTGAAATAATATGCTAAAAATAATTTTACTGTTAATTATATCATGAAAAACTACAAAAAAATGTTTAAAAACCTTCAACAAATATTTGCCACCATACAGTCACACAAATGATTATTTGCTTAAATAGGATGAGACAACCACTTGTTTTTAAATTGACATAAACATTTTTAATATTTAATGGTCTATAAATCCTATATTTTAATTAAAAATGGCTATTAATAAAAATTAGTCCAGAGGAGCGGGTGTAGTTCAGTGGTTGAGTGCCTGCCTCCCATGTATGAGGTCATAGGTTCAATCCCTGGTACCTCCTAAAAAAAAAAAAAAAGTCCATATTTCATTAGAAATTGAGAAGGTTATTTTGCCATTAAACTATTCCACTGGCAGACATGAATTCTATTAGGGGGGAAACAGCCCTGGAAAGTGGAAGTCAAGCCAGTTGCCCACCTATGATTTCCCCTTTGTCTGGCCCCCACTCTATTATGGAGTGCTTGGAAAGGTGATATTAGCAGAAGCTGCCTCTTTAGGAACTTCTTGATCCAAACCCTGCTCTAATTTAGATGCTAACTTCAATCCGGCTAGGTGAAGCTGTCAGAGAAAAAATGTAAAATGCCACACTCTGCTCTGATCTCCTCCCCTGAAAATTTTCACATTGTCTCATTCAAGTTATAGCGCTATAAAGAGGGTTTTTACTTTAAATTATACATGGATAATTATTTATTGCAAGTACAAGAACAGAATATTCTCTACCTAATATCCAAAAAACTTCAAAGTTCAAGTGTATTGCTAAATGTTTTAATTTAAGAATTTCACTTCATTGGCGGAGATATCCAGACCCACCAATTTTAACACTTTGCCACATTTGCTGTATCATTCTATCTATTCATATATCTGTCTACCTGTATGAGCTTTTAACCTGTCTGGTGGAAAATAATTTACATATATTTATTACTAAATGTCCAATTTTCCCTTTTAATGGCTTTTTTCCCAAAGCCTGTCCTAATATGTAAATGTATCCTCGGTAGCTATTTAAGATTTTATGAGGACTCAGGACCCTGGAGCACAAGCCCAGATCACAGTGATTAGAGACATATTTTGGTGTTCCTTCCTAGTTCTCTTCTTTGAGAACATCTGCTTCTCCCTCTCCCTAATAGATCACCAGCAGTGGACCCCTCACCCCATGCTTCTACCACATAAACCCAACCCTCCCCAACTAGACAAAAGATGGACACCTGATCCTTGAACCAGGCCAGTTTGATTTTTTTTTTCCCTTGAGAAGTTGAACTGAGAGACAGGCTGGGAGTCAGGTGGTAGTAGTTGCTAGAGCTTCAGGGACCAATAGAATCAGTGGTTAGGATAGCTGTTGAGAGCTGTGCATGTGAGGTACACAGAGAGAGAGCCAGTCTGCAAGGGAGAAATGGAGAAGGGAAACAAAAAAAAGTAGATGAGAGAATGATGATATGCATGTTTGTTTTGTAATTTCGTAACTTTTAGTATACTTATTGCTTAGGTATGTTCATGTATGAATGATATAATTCAGTAAAATTTTATTTTTAAAGTAAAAAAAAAACTAGCTAACTCTTAGGGTTGTTTTAAGAATTAAATGTGATATTTGAAAAGAAAAAAAAAAAGTAGGTGAGAGAACATGTAGCCCGAGAGAATAGCCACTTTCGTTCCTGAAGGCTTTTCGGTTTCCAAGTCTAATTTCCCAAGGGACCCAACTATCCTTCCTCTCTTGAATTTCATAGGAGCTGTTGTATAATAAATGCTTTTACTTGTAGTAGTCAGAGTGGGTTTCTGTTTCTGGCAACCAAATGAACCCTAGAGCAGAGTGAGTCCATATTCTTTTAGAAATTCTACATATCTAACTCCATTCACAGCCTGGGAGCATTTGACAACAACCTCTTTGAAATACTTTCATTGAAGATTTGTGTTCTTTCTTCTGAGACTACTGACATTTAGAACTTAATGTTAATGGTAGTATTAGATTAGATATATAAGGCCTTAGAGAAAGTTAGACCATCAAATTTTGTAATTCAATTCCTTTTTAGAGAGTGAGTTGTAAAATTTATGACTCACTTTACATCTGCCCTAGCTTTTTCAATGTGAAGATGCTTCATTTTCCTAGAGGAAGAAGAAAGTCAGGAGTTGAATAGTTGTGCCTTCTTCCTGGTGACTGTTAGCATTTTACCATCTTCCCCTAAGCAGAATGCCTATTCTACTTACAGTGGTCTTCTCCTTCCAAACATTCCTAAAAAAAGCTCAAGTGACTTTAGTATTTTTCTAAATACTAAATACTAGCCTCAACTAATTTGGGACCTAACAAAGAATTATTTCTGACATGTATCCAATTCATCTAATTCTTTTTTTCTTAAACTTTTTATTTTGAAATAATT
>PVKH010017203.1:0-15495 GCA_004027955.1 Chaetophractus vellerosus | reverse complement strand
GTTGGAATAAAATGAAAAAACTCCCGGCATATAACAGTGCTCTTTTCACATCAGCTATCATCACTGATTGGCTTTTGGCATGCTGGATCACAATAGCTTTCACTGTGCATCCCTCGGGCTTGGCTAGCCCCCTATCATTCTTCACTGGTTGTTTGTGTTGCTTAGTTCCATGTCCAGATATAGCACAGGCTTCATGATACTGGACCGATCATGTTATGTTTAGAATCACACACTTTCCCCCAGAAACCCAGGTTTTTATGCCAGACTATTTCACTCAGTCCCTCTAACTTTTGTTACTACTCCCTCATTTCATTTTATAAGTCAGCTCATGTGCTCTAGTGGTCAAAGAGCTCAGCGCAGGTATAATAGACTTCTTGAATTGTTTTGCATGGTAAATATGTGAAGTAATCTTGAGAGAATAAAAGTCATGCCACCATAGAATATGCTCCTCCCACAAATGATCTGCCCTCACATGATACAGATTCAGAATGGTTCAGAACCACAGGGGGAAAAAAATCACTCTTTAGTACAGAAGTCTGCAAAGGATTTGGTTATGAAACATAGTTACCTGGGAGATTTGAGCACAAGTTTGTTTTAGATTTTCTCATTTTACAATCTGCATTGTTTGTCCTGACAATTCCTTCTGAGAGGAACTTTAAGCTACTTCCAGCTGGAAGATAGAGGAGAAAACAAACAGCTTGCAAGCAAATACATGAAGAAATATGGGCTTCTAAAATGACATGTGCATGCTTGTGTCTATTTCAGTCTTGATGTCTCAACATGGAAGTCTTCCCTGGTATAAATAAAAAGTAGATTTTTTAAAATCGCAAAAATCTAGCCTCTGCTTATTGGAATCTGTATTTGCTCTTCTCCATCATAGAATATCAGGAATGGAATAAGCCTGATAGACCATGTAGTCTAATATCTTTTCAGATACTTGTGCCTTTTCTATTCCACATTTGTTAATGAGATAAGAGATGCAAAGATCCTGAGAAAACTGAAGGGAGTAGAAGCAATGAGAGCAACTGAACATACTAGGAAGGGTCAACGTACTGTAGTTCCCCAGGTGCCCAATGGCATGTGGCTTCTCTCAGGAGGAGCCTCGATTGTTATCATTATGTACTGAGTGCCTACTCTGTGAGAAGCACCATAGTAAGTGGTACACCCACAATATATTATTTAATTCTCACAAGGATTCTGTGAAACAAGTCCTAACATTATTCTTATTTCATACACAGGTGTGCTAAAGCATAGAGAAATTAATAAATCTGCCCAAGGTCAAGCAATCTGTATAGAGCTGAGATTAAAAAAACCAAGCCATCTTACTTGAGGGCTCACACACTTAATCACTTCTCTCCATCTGTTTCCCAACATCTAAAGATGTGAAATTTTAAAAATTGCAGCATTTTGAAGTTGGGTGTGAATAAGTTCCAAACAGAATCCCAGACTCCACAGGAAAAATAGTACCCCCACAATGGAATACCTAATTACAAACATTTCCTAAAAGGTTGCTAATAGCGCTAACAATATTCTAAACACTTATCTTTTGTGTTAAATAACATAGTCTTTGGTATCCCTGGGGAAAAGACTATGCCAACAATTGTAACCAATATATATTATTTATCAAGTTAAGGGATTTGTAGTCAGAAGTTCCATAAGTTATACAAAGTGTTAACCTGAATCAAGATAAAACTTGTGTGTAGAAGCTTCTTCAAATATAAAATCTCATCCCAAAATATGTGAGCATTTTAAAACAAATAAAACAGTATTATAATAGTACCCTTTGTCTGATACTCACTTTTACTCAATATTTAGCAAACATAATAAAAACAGACTTTTTTTAATAACAACGTCTATTAGAGTAATGGGTAAACAGAAGATACTTTTATTAGAGAGTAACAGAGTATGTACTTGATAATGATTGAAACATACTATTTGCCAATTTATTTAGAATATATCAGCTATCACCGCTATATCAATTGTTTGCAAATATTAACTTATAAATTACTCTCAGTCATATAATAATGTTGGTTGGTACCCTGGGATCCTTGGGAAAGAAATGCTTTTGTAAAAACTGTAAGTTAGAGAAGAGTTTACAAAAGTTTTCACAAAAGAGATGTTGCAAGCTTTTTGCTGTAAAAGTAGAAATAAAGAGAGAAAGCAGAAAAGGCCTTCACAGAAGCAGGAAACAACATGTGCAAAGAGGCTTGGAGGTGTGGAAGACTATGGGGCAATTGCTGGAAAGTGTGATTGTTGCTTAGAGGCCTTAAATGACATGCTAAAGAGCTTGGATATTATATCCAAGGTAATGAGGAAATAAAGAAAGTTTAAAGGGGCCAACAATTTGGTGATGTTCATATTTTAGAAAGATCTCCCTGAAAAGTATTTAGAGAATTGGTTAAAGTGATGAGTGGAAAACAGAGAGATGACTTAAGAGGTAACTTGGTAATTAGAACCAGAACAAAGACTTCAAAAGCCCAGAAATTAATAATAGGAAGGAATATAAATAAATAACAACAACAGTCCAGGAAGGGATATATATATATACACACACACTTAAGTTTTTAGTGATAGTATTAATCTACTGATTAAGCAATTGGATATGGAGGAACCAAAGAATATAACTGTGAGTTAGAGAATTAATGACACACCTCTAAATGTCATGTCTACTTTCCTAGGATAGATTTTTTATGTATGTCAAGAAGCAACAGAGAAGAAGGGGAGCATTAGACTCAGGGGTCTTCATGGCACAATTTTAAAGTGCTATGAATGGCTCCATACTTTCTAAGTGACAGTGACCTAATTGCTTTACTAGTATTTATCTTAATTTAAGCTTATGTATCATACAGCAAAATGTTTGAATCTTAAGTATACTCCTCAATACATTGTCAATGTCACAAAAAGAATGCACACAATGCTTTACTAACCAAATGAGTGATGGATATGTGAAGTAATGAAAACTATCTTTCAGTGATTTAGTCAGCACCTTCCATGTATAAATTAATGGACTGGGTACTATGGGGACAGAGAGATGAATTAAGACAAGGTAGGGCAGGCTTAACAATTACCTCATTGCTGCTGGAAAGGGCTAAGTGTTATGAACACAATGGTTTTTCAGAGAGGAGAAACCTGATCATTTCCTGCTTAGGAGATCAGAAATTGGGTTTTTTGTTGTTTTTTTTTTGGAGGTGTTAGCATTTGAACCACACCTTTAGGAATTAGACAAATTTAAATCATCTGAACACTGAACACTAAGGAAAGACCAAAATACCAGACATATGAAACAATTAGCTGCAAAGGATTTCTACACAGAAAACTAAAAAACATTGATAAAAGATATCAAAGAATACTTAAGTAAATGGAAAGCCATTTTGTGTTCATGGATTGGAAGACTAAATATTGTCAAGATGTCAATTCTACCCAAAACGATTTACAGATTCAACACAATCCCAATCAAAATTGCAACAGCGTACTTTGCTGAAATGGAAAAGCCAATTATCAAATTTATTTAGAAGATTAAGGGGCCCTGAAAACATCTCAAAAAGAAGAATGAAGTTGGGGGACTAACATTTCCTGACTTTAAAGCATATTACAAAGCTACAGTGGTCTAAACAGCATGGTATCATCACAAGGATAGATATATCAAACAATGGAATCTAATTGAATGTTCAGAAATAGACGTTCACACCTATGGCCAATTGATTTTTTGACAAGGCTGCCAAGTCCACTCAATTGGGAAAGAATATTCTCTTCAGCAAGTGCTGCTGGAAGAACTGCATATTCATATGCAAAAGAATGAAGGAGGACCCCTAACTCACAAAATACACAAAAATTATTTAAAAATGGATCACAGACTTAAATATAAGAGCCAAGATTGTAAATCCCCTAGAAGATAAAGAATCATCTTCAGGATTTTCTGTTAGGCAATGATTTCTTAGACTTTACACTCAAAGCACAAGTAACAAAAGAGAAAATAAATAAATGAGACCTTCTCAAAATTAAAAAAAAATGTTCAAAGGACTTTGACACAAAAGTGAAAAAACCTACTCAATGGGAGAAAATATTTGGAAACCATATATCCAATAAGGGTTTAATATACAGCATATATAAAGAAATCCTAAAACTTAACAATAAAAAGACAAATAACCCAATTAAAAAATGGGCTCTAAAAGACTTGGATAGACATTTCTCTAAAGAGGATATACAAATGGCTAAAAGCACATAAAAAATGTTCAACATCACTAGCTTTAGGGAAATGCAAATCAAAACCACAATGAAATATCAAAAAAAAAAACAGAAAACTACAAGTATTTGAGATGTGCAGAGAAATAGGAACACTCACTCCTTGCTGTGGGAATGTAAAATGGTGCAGCTGCTGTGGAAAACATTATGGAAGTTCCTCAGGAAGCTAAGTATAGAAATATCATATGACCTGGCAATCTTGCTACTAGGTATATACCCAGAAGAACTGAAAGCAGAGACTTGAACAGATACTTGCACACTGATACTCATAGCAGTATTATTTACAACTTGCCAAAAGATGGATGCAACTTAAGTGTCCATTAACCACTTAATGAATAAACAAAATGTGGTACATACATACAATGGGATATTATTCAGCTATAAAAAGGAATGAAATCCCGATGCATGCAAAAACATGGATGAATCTTGAGGGTGTTATGCTGAGTGAAAGAAGCCAGACACAAAAGGACAGATATTGTGTGATCTCACCAACATGAACTAATTAGAAGAGTCAAACTCATAGTGTTAAAATCAAGAATATATTTATCAGGGGATAGACTGAGTTTAGAGAGTGGGGAGTCAATGCTTAATTTGTGCAAAATTTCTATTTAGGTTGATTGTTAAGGTTTGGATATGGATGGTGGTGATGGCAGCACATGACTGTGACTGTAATTAACAGTTCTGTATTATATATGTGAATGTGGTTGAAAGGGGAAGTTTTGGGTCATGTATGTTATTATAATGAAAGTTAGAATATAAAATATGGGATTGTATAACAGTGAACCTATTGTGGATGGTAGACTAGGGTTAATAGTACAAGTATAAGAATATGCCTTCATGGATTATAAGAAGAGTACAACCTACACAAGGTATTAATAATAGGGTAGTATAGGGGGAGATACACCTATATAAACTATGGACTGCAGTTAGTAGTATTATATTAATATTCTTTCATCAATTTTAACAAAGGTACCACACTAATACAAAGTGTTAACAATAGAGGGTATATGGAAAAGTTGCATTTTTTACATGACATTTCTTTAAACCTACAACTTCTCTAATTCAAAATAATAATAATAATAAAACTTTAGAAAAAGAATCATTTAGCTGTTTCAGTTCTCTGTATGTCAGGCAACCAAGGCTTTGATGTGAAGCAAAGCTCTTCCCACAAATCCATGGAGTTCAAAATAAGATTCCCTAAAAGATAGGATGGTAACATGTGAGAAGAGGTTTCAAAAGTGTGTAGGCATTAATACATAACTACAAATATTATAAATGATACCAGAGCATTTTAATAATTAATTTAAAACAGGTTATTCTCATTAAACAGATGCACCTTTATATGCATTACCAATTCATGATGTTTGTTTTCGAAATTCCAGACGAAAACATTGGTTGCACAGCTAATCTTCCGTTAACATCTGAACCCTGTATTAAATAGTTATATCCTAGTTTTATTTTTATAAGAACATATTCTTATTTTAGTCTGTGATTATAAATGTCAGGCATTCTTTTTGGCTTTTCTATAAGTTTAGCATGACCAACTCTCATTATAGTCATGTTTTCTTATAACTACTAGTAAGTCTGATTTGTGGTACTCTATTAGTAAAGGTATTAATTTAAATGTATTAAAAGGGGAAATTCTTATAAGTTCTATATATTGCCTTCAAAGGAGATAAAAATCTTAGTGAAGAGTGTCAGTTTTTACTTTTTTAGAGTGAATAACTTTTGACAATAAAACTGATTCGAACAAACTCTAGAATCTAGGTTATTGTGGAAGGTATTTTATAAACTCTTGTGTTAGATATTATGATCAATAAGTCTGAAGTTCAATAAACAAATCTATATTTAGTATCTCAAATATATTATAAAATATTTCTAGAGATGTTAAATTTATAGAAAATATTGACCCCTCTTGTTCCATACCTTCCTTGCTCTAGCACCTGCTGAACTAGAATCCCTAGCTCCAGAGTTCTGACATATTAGGTTACATATGAAAGTTGGAGTGGAAGTTTAGTCCCAGCAGGGAAATAGAATCTTATTTTAGTGTTGTTCTGTGCACCTGGTACTTGATAGTATCAATCACATGATTTGGATTCCGTTCCTATGACTGGGCTTCTTTGGCCTTAGGGGTCCTACCTAGAACTTGCTTGAATTTGGATCTGAGTTCACAGCTATTATACTGAAACCATGCACTGATCCTGAGATATCCCTTTTTCTGAAGACCACATTATCTTTTCCATATTCCCCAGGGGTGAAATAAGTAGTCACCAAGATACCCTTCTTATGGCCACCAGTCAATTTCCCTCTATTCCTTGTGGCCACTGATATAGTAACCCCAGTTTGACTCTACTCATTGCATCCATGATTTTTGCTATATGAGTTTGCAATCCTAGGGGCAGATTGCACTTCTTGCTAATTGAGTTTGGGCTCAGCTATACTTGATGGTTTGAAAGATAGCCACAAATTCTTTTATACTGTTCTTAACAAGAGGTGAGGGATCATTCCTTTCCCCTGGCATTGAAGCTGGCTTTGGTGACTCTCTAGAAATTAATAGAATATAGCATAAGGTACACTGGGTGGCTTCTGAGTGTAGGTAGAAGAAATCGGGCATGACGCTTTGCAAGAAGCCCAATTACACTGAGGTTGTAAAGGCCATAGGCACTCTGTTCAACAATTCCAGCTGAAAATATCCTCCAGCCATACCATCTCAGGCCAGATATAAAGTTGGAAGGGGATCGTCCAGGTTAGCTTTTCAGGTCATCAGACATTTGAGACACACCAGGTGAGGACTAGATATCACAGAGCAGAGAACAGCTATTTCTGCTGTGTGCTTTCCAAATACCTATCCCACGGAATCTGAGAGAACAATAACATGGTGGTTGTTTAACACCACTAAATTTTGGCGTAATTTGTTTTGCAGCAACAGATAACGACAAAACTGGTTGAGTGGATGTGGGCTGAAGTGATTGTACGCCATTTTTGAGCCCAGACTTCAAGATGTTTTACGCATTTCATGTTATTTTATTGTGCTTCTGCTATTTCTAGAATAAGAACATCCTCTGGTTAACCTGCATATCCATGGAAGATGCAAACAATATGGACTAGACCTGAGAACATAATGTGGTGAGGAGCCAGGTCTACCTGATCCCTAGATTACAGTATAGCCACCAACCAAGCCCAGCAAATCACCAGCCAACTTATAGACCCATAAGCAATAATAAATAATTGTTGAGAGCAAACTTGTTGGGAGTAGGTGATTACACAGCAAAACAATCCAAAATGTTTTTCGGCCACAAGCCACAATTGTTGGATTGTTTCTCATTTTATAATTTTATCGGCCAGTAATGAAGCAACTTTGTTGTGTCCCTTTCAATTTCATACTTTGAAATTTAAGCTATTTCCACCTCAGGAATCAGTAAATTGTATTGCTATAGGTCTAGACTGTCTTTATCAGAAATGACCTAAGTAATGAAATATAATCAATGTCAATGGATTTTCTATTTTGGGTTTACCAGATTAACTAAAAATAGGCAGTCTTTCATATCTCCTGCTGTGATACATCGAGTATCTTCCTCCATACTCTTAAATTTAAACAAATTATTTTTCAATATTTTTCAGAGTCTTCAGGTACCCTTTTATATAATGCATCATTGTGTTTCACTCAAAAGGTAAAGTCTATTTCACTTCCTATGAAATCATTTTCTCAAACTGATACCTGTGCACAAATGCATTGAGTGTTTCTTTTGCTCACTTGTATGCTTTCTCTCTCTCTCCCCCTCTCTTGCCCCAACTGTAATGATGGGGCACCTAAGGATTATGGGTTTTTCTGCCATGTGTTCCCCCAGAAAATGATGGAATTTACAAAGTTTAGGATTGTGCAGACATTTGGGCGGGTTGCATCAGTATTTCTTGCTCACATTAAGCCCCCCAAAGCTCAAAATCCCATTTGCCACTAAATTCCAATTGCAAAAACCATATGGAGGACTGAAATGCAATTGTACAAGATGTTTAATCCCATTTCAAATGTATGACTCACCATTAGTAGATAAAAGATTGGGAAATTAAGGGAAGGCACAACAGTCAGGAAATATGAGAAAATTAGGATAGAATCTGTAGAATGCAATTTTATAAATGCATAGAGTGTCTGAGAGAAATACCATCAACATTATAGAATGGAAGTTCTTGGAAGGACCTTTGAAAATACCTATTGAATTTTATAGTTGAAGAAACAGATTCAAGGTTAAAATGCTGCATAATCCAATTCAATTAAGCAACAGGACTAGGACTTATCTGAAGTAGATACATTGGAAATTTTTTCTCAGTTCTATTAATAACAGGTGGAAAGGAAGAGAGAAAGGAGAAGGGATGGTGTTGACAGGAGAAAAGAGAATGGTGAAGACTGAAATAGAACCAGAATGCTGTTAGTCTAGAGAAAGGAAAATGAGTGAGGGAAACACCATAAAATCCCATGGAGAAGGGGTGAACCTAAGAACTGAAATTTTTGCCTGCCTATTGGGTATCTAATTTCACTCTCCAAAAATCATTTAAAAATTAAGATGTTGAACCTTATTTACAGAAGAAGGGGAGGGGGATTGAATAATTAAATTGTTTTTCCAGAATCTCAATTTTAAACTTGACCACCCTAATGCCAAAATTCATGGTATACTTTTCACTCAGCCATATGAGCTCTGAAAAGGGGTGTGGGTAAAGGAGGTAAGGCTGAAGAGGCCAGTACAAGAATTGTATTAAAATCATGAGCCTGGACATTAACAAAATAGGATACAATTTTTTGCTCCATTATTCTCCTGCTGTTGCACATTGAGCCAGGTATTTTACCTCTCTTAACCTCATTTTCTCATCTCTCAAATGAGGGTTATTATGAGGACTGAATGGTTTATTTTGTTAAAGCAAAGGCACAACTTAAACATCTAATAAATCATAGTTTTATTAACTATGTCATCCAGAAATAGAATATAAAGGGAAAGAACAGGCAAAAATCAAGCAAATAAAGCAAAAACAAGCAAAAAGCAAAGGAACAAAATGTTTGCAAAAATAGAACTAGCATTTTCTAAATTCCCACCTGAAGCTAGCATTTGTGACAGTTATATAAAGCTTTGATTGTTCTGTAATTCTATAATTGTTCCATAAATTCCAAGTCTTGTTATGCCACAGCAAAGAGACTTTGCATAGTGTGATAAATGGAGTCTTCATTCTTGCCTACATGATGCCAGCTATCACAGACTCAGAGAATAGCATTTAAAAGAAATGGGCTTCATGCAATAGAATTGGCCATACAATGGAATTTTTATTTATGCAAAATGTAACAGTGTTTAAGATTCCAGTCATCTGAGGATATGGTCAACTGGGATTCCATTACTTGGCATTTCATTATAACACTGGTGTCTATCTTCTCAGATAAGTAATTTGAAAGTTTGGAAACATCTTCTTAGTATAAATATATACTTTATGAATTATTCTATTGTTTATTGTGTTTCTTTATCAATTAATGCCTTCCCAGGCTAAATAATACAGGGTGACATGGAGAAGATAACAACAAGCCTATAAGTTTGTATTCTAACTTAGTTGCTCCCTTAACCAGTTAGCTGCAGAAAACTAAATTCCCAACTCTTCTCTGAGGTTGATCCCTCATGGGTTGAGGTAGAAGGACATTCTAGGTACTGAGTGAGACAACCCAAATATAATGATACGATTTCTTACTTTTGTAGTCAATCTTAGTTTCTAATACCACCTCTGTCATGGACTGGCTATGTGATCTTGAGAAAGTTATCTCATTTCTTCTCTGTTTCCTCATTTATAGCTACTGGCAGGAAGAGGGGAAGTGATGGTAATAATACTTCTTAAAGCTGTTTTAAGGATTAAAAGGGGAATTCTATGTAAAGAAATGGAACTGTTCCTAACATAATGTAAAGTACTCAATATATATGTTTGGTATTATCAGCTTTATTCAAAGAAAAATGGAAAGCCATCTATTAGCTTGGAGGCTGGAGTGAGGTGAGAGGTGTGATGTGACTTGATGTTAGAAAACATTGCTTCCTGGAGATATGTGCACTAGTATTGCAGGGTGTGAATAGTCCATGAACATAATTCTGGAACAGGTATATATGGCTACAGCATTGCCCGGAGGGGAGATCTTACAGAGTGTAAGTGTGGGCAGGCCAAGAAAATGCCAAGAGAATGCCAAATATCAGAACCTACCATTTCCAACAAGGTCTCCAATTCAAAACTAGAAGGCGAGAGGGCATTACACTGAGTCATTTGTGTGAATGAGCTTTGCATTAAATATGAACAATAACATCTTGCAGATTGAAGGAGAGCCTGCACAGGTCAAGTAAGTATGGATAGAAGAACTGTGGGGGGTGGATTTGGGGGATGATCCTAAGGAAAGTCTGTGGTAGTAGCACTGACCAATAAAACTTTCTGCAATGATATAAATGCTCTATATCTGTGCTATCCTAAATGGTAGCCACTAAACACATATGGCTCTTGGGCACTTAAAATGTGACTCGGGCAAGCAAGAAACTAAATTTTAAAATTAATTTAATTTAAATTAATTAAATTTAATTAGCTATATGTGGTTAGTGGCTACAATATTGGATAGTGCAGGCTATAGAATGTGGAGGGAAAACTGGTTCAATGCTTTCTAGCATGCAGAAGCTTAATAAATGATACAGAAAGTTAACATTCATTTTTCCTATAAGAATACCTGGAGCTTTTAACTCTATCAGGCATCTTCCCTACCAGTGTGTAAGACAGTACCCCAGAAAATAAAGTGTGGTTGCAGACCACTTTCCTGAGCTTTAAGCACTGGCCTTTGCTTTCTCCCCATTGTGTCCCAGCTACTTGTACACCAGGCCCACTAAAAAGCATGGATTGGCAAGCATTTTTGAAACATGCCTCAGCTCCTGTCTCAATTCTGCTGGAATTTGTGTGTGTAGTAAACTTTTTAGAAAGACCATCCTTCATTGGTATGCCCGCAATTTGAAAAAGAGCACAGCAAAGGTGCCATGGCAAAATAATGACAGTTGTTACTTATTTTTCAGATAAAACATGACAGTTCAGTTATTATTACAGTGTCATCATTTCTGCTCTTGAAGAATCTCAAATGTAAGATAAAACAAGTCATCCTGTTTTAAGAGAAGACTATAAACTCTGGACTTCTGTAAATAGAGCTGTAATCAGATATCCAACACACCAACAAATGCACATACATTTCTGGAATATTTTAAGTTAGATCAAGCAAAAAAAAAAGGCTTTTCAAAGAATACCTATAATTTAGAAGGGTCATTAAATATCAAGAAAGATGTCACATGACAGTCATTTCTCTTTTCCTAGCTTAAGAAGCAGCAAGTTTTCTTCCCTTCACTTTGAGCTCTCTTTTTACTAAAACTTACTATACTGTTTAACTTCAGACAATTAAAAAAGAGAGCCTCCATTTTATTTAAACCGTCATTATTCTTGGCACCACATCTTAATGGATACAAATAAGATCATGTTCTATTTCTAAATTATTTGATTTGAAAGTTCACTCCAAAATATTATATGTGGTGTTGGGAACAAAGCCATTTCCACTCATATAACTGATGGAATTTTCTTTCATCTTAATTATAGCTAAAATTTATTGAATTCTTGCTATATACCATACGCTTTGCACAATAAACTCATTTAATCCTCAAAGCAATGCTATGGAAAACATACTATAATTCATTCAATTTTACAGTGGAAAATCTGAGTCACAGAGTTTCAATAATTTTCCCAAGGTCAGAGTTGAGATTGGATGAGGAAATAGCCCATACCATTAACTACTAATGACAAATGGTTAAGATGTGACTAATATGATATTATTCACCTGGGAGGTAGATACAGCAAAAATGCAGAGAAGCATTTAGCTCAGTTCCATAAGGTCAAATTCTGTTGGCTTCTCTACCTTTCAAAGCCAGGTTTCCATTAACTACATATCTGAGAATTCATTTTTAATATATTTCCCTATTTTTAAATTATGTTTGTCTATTCATATACTTCTCATTTTTCTTACCTTAATAGAGTTCTTAGAACATGTATTGACTAGTTAGTTGGATTTTGTTGGCATTATCGTCATCAGCATCACAGCTAGTATGTATTAAGCACTTCCTATATCAGGTCCTAACTGAACAACCTACAAGCATTATCCCATTTAATATTACATACCCTAAATTGGCAGGTACTATTATTATCCCCATTTTACCAATGAGGAAATTGAAGGTGAGACTGGTTATATGTCTTTCTCAAATTTTCACATTTAGCAAGTAACAGAGTCAGAAAATTAACCTGGGTCTTCCTTAATCTACTAAGTCCACTGATGAAACACACACATAATCCTGGTTGTAATTCTGCCTGCGGACAAAGCTAATTATTCTATCCAACAATCAAACTGCAAATATGCAATTTCCTGTTTAGGTCATAAAGATATACCAGTTATTAAGAACGCATAACTTTCCCTGCCTCAAAATGCATTCGTGCATGTTCCTCTAGGCAGGTAAGAAAAACACTTTTAAATCTCTCTCTGACAGGTGATTCACTGAGCAGCACTGATTCTCTGCTTTACTTGTGCTCCTCAACATGAAGTGCCACAGTTAAAGTGGCAAATGAGGGAAGTAACAGCAGAACATGGACTGGCCCTGCATAAAGAAAAAAATTTGGAAGAGGAATAGTTTTTGCCAGTGATGGAAATTGCAAAGCTAAAGAGAAATTTAAACTCCCCTATCCCTCCCAGGGAACAAATGCAAGACTTGAGCATTCGTTCTTTACATCTTAAATCTTAGAAGCTTGATATCACTAAGTGACTCAGTGAAATAGTCCTTCAAGAGAAATTATACCCTATCCAAGAAATAGTGACAAATACCAGATATAGTACGCTCAGTCTAGTCAAACCACTGCCGTGGAAAGCAATAACACTGCCTGCTTTAATTCACACTGTGTTTCTCCACATCACACACTAGTAGACGGTTTATCTTATTCAATGGCAGTTCAATATAAGACTGAGAGCTATAAAGAATTTATTCTATACTCCCTCCTTGAATTGTTTTCTGGTAAAAATGTTAGAGTCTTGTTTTATTTAAGTTCGGGACTCCTTTTCTGTTTTATTGTTCATTCCTTTCGTCTAATGATTGTTTGATATCCTCCACACTCTGCAGAAAGTAAGGATTTCCCAGATGACATCCATTGGGTAGAAAGTCTTCTATATTAAATCCCGGATGAAAATATCTTAATAAACTTGCTGTAGATTCAATCCACACATAGCAAGTCCATACCCCATTCTGGCAGAAATTGAATGTTGCCTAACCATAGCCGTTTTCTTTCATCCTTTGTCCTTGGATTCCCCATGACAGAGACTTAAGGCTTTTCTTCAGATGAGTCATCAGATAACAAAATCCTTGTCAATGACATATAAGAAAAGTCTGCTGAGGGCATCTGAGAAATATTTCTTTCCCTGATAGATAGCTTCCCAAAGTGTCCCATCTTCTTCCTTTTTTTGTATAATACTATGATACCTGGGTCTGGGGAAGTCATCTCGTCACCAGAAGTTTACAAGATAGAAAATAAAATCAATATGCAGAGGATAATAGAGACAAAGATGAAAAGAACTTCGAACACTGGTATCATTGTGAGACATTGCAAATGTTGCAACTGCCTCTCTCTAATCTTATAATCTGGGAATAATTAGTCATCTTTATTATGTAAGCCATTGTTTTCAAGCATTTTACTTCTGGGAAAAGGCAAAACAGTTACTGCACCTCTATGTCCTAGTGTCAGAACTACAGCAGGAAGGTCCCACTATACTCATGTTTGGAGAATTTGATTCTTCTCAAAAGGGGGAAATGGCCAATAAGTTTTAATCATCACTAACCTTTGATTATGACCATTTTGTCTTTGACCTCCAAAGATTGAATGCAAGAAGAAAAGGAAACCATAAAGATAAGGTCTTTCCTCTTGGACCTTTTGTTTATCAATTTCATTATCTGTAAAAGTGAAAATGTAGGAATAAAAAACAAAAGGATGGGGCCTCACACTCATGATTTTTAACAAGGTACCAAGTCTACTCATAGGGAAAGAAGAATTTCTTTTACAAATAGTCTTGGGAAAACTGGATATTAACATGTAAAAGAAAAAATGGACTCTACCTCATACCATATACAACAGCAACTTAAAGTGAATCAATGACCTAAATATAAGAGTTATAATTTAAAACTCTTAGAAGAAAGCAGGTGGAAATCTTTAAGACCTTGTGTTAGGCAATGGTTTCTTATATATGAAAAAGCACAAGCAATCAAAGAAAAAATAGATAAATTGGACATAGCCAAAATTCAAATTTTTTTGTATCAAAGGACATTATGAAGAAAGTGAAGAGAAAACCTACAGAACGGGAAAAATAGTTGCAAATTACATATTTGACAAGGGCTGAATATCCAGAATATATAAAGAACTCCTACAACTCAATAACAAAAAGACTAACAACTGTATTAAAAATGGGCAAAAAATTTAAATAGATATTTCTCCAAAGAAGATATACAAATGGCCAATAAGCACATGGAAAGATGCGCAACATCATTAGCCACTAGAGAAATGCAAATCAAACCCACAATGAGATACTACTTCATGCACTAGGGTAACTACTATTTAATAAACACACACGTGAACACACAGAAAATAAGTGTAAAAATTGGAACTCCCATATTTACTGATGGGAATATAAAATGGTGCAACCATTGTGGAAAACAGTTTTGTGGTTCCTCAAGAAGTTAAATATAGAATTACCATATGGACCAGCAATTCCATTCTTATGTATATACCCTAGAGAATTGAAAGTAGGGACTCAAACAAATACTTCGACACCAATGTTCATAGCAGCATTATTCACAATATACAAAAGGCAGAAACAGCCCAAGTGTCCAACAACAGGTGATTGGTTAAATAAAATGTGGTATATACATACAATGAAATACTATTCAGCCATTAAAAAGTCTGGATATCTGGTACATGCTTCAACAGAAATGAAACTTGAAAATGTTATACTAAATGAAATAGGCCAGACACAAAAGTACAAATATTGTATGATTCTACTTATATGAAATATATGTAATAAGCAAATTCACAGATATAGAAAATAGATGTGAGGTTACAGGTGGCTAGGGAAAGAGGGAATGTAGAGTTATGGCTTAATGGGTAAAGAATTTCTGTTTTAGTTGTTTAAAA
>PVKH010017202.1:0-15470 GCA_004027955.1 Chaetophractus vellerosus | reverse complement strand
CCCCCCATGTAATCTTAATATCTAAATATATCTAGTTTTATACTGTTCTTAAATCCATGTATAGAGAAAGAAATAAAGTAGGTTGTACCCCAAACACAGTATAGATCATGGTCTGGGGAACTGTCAGTAAGCTTTGTTTGTATTTTTGATACTGGTCTGTTTTGACATCTGTAAATTAAAGAAATTAGAGATGGCTATAAAGGGGGGGTTGCCTTTGTGCATCCGATTAGCTGTTCTGGAGACCTCTTTTAAAAAAAAATTTTTTTGTTGTTACATATCCCCCCCATTTCTGCTTGCTCTTGCTGTGTTCATTTTTTGTGTGTTCTTCTGTGTCTGCTCTGTCTCCCCCCGTTGCGGCGACGCGCTGAGTCAGCTCACTGCGCAGGCGGCTCTGCTCCGTTCGCGGGCGGCTTTTTGCTTCCATTCACGTGGGGCTTGCCCTGCCCATGGCGGCTTTTTGCCCTGCCCACGGTGGCTCTGCCCCACCCATGGCGGCTTGCCGTTCTCAAGGCGGTCTGCCCGCCCGGAGAGGTCCCCGGGAACCAAACCCGGGGCCTCCCATGTGGTGAACCAGCACCCTATCCACTGGGCTACGGCCGGCCCCCTGGAGACCTCTTTAAATGGTGAAATTAAGGCTTTATCTACTTGTGTTTGGGCGGGAGTTTTCTAGCGAACAGATTGTGATCAAGTTAGCCACTAGTTTAATATGTACCTAACTAAGGAGATTTTTTTTTTCCTTCAGTCCTTCAAATTTACCTAGCTATAAGCAGTTGAAAAATGGTAAACCTCCTTTTAGATATCCTTTCTGTACATTCCAAGACAAACCTAAAATAAAAGCCATTCTTCTGAATGCAATATATTAGAATAAGTAAGGTGATCATTAGAAGACGTATGTCCCCAAGTAGGTTCACATGAATGACACTGGCTGACTGGGTGGAGGCACTTCTTAATTGCTTGCGTCAATTATAAGAGAAATTAACAGATGGAGACCTGTATTAAAAGTTCTCGTGCATAGGCAAAGTTCTGGAGTTCTATAGCCTTTTACTCCAGAGCAGCAAATCCTAGTTCCACAATATTATATTCCCTAATGTGCCATGTTGTTGAGACTTTTCCCTCACCTGCATTTAATGTATGTTGTTTTTATCTTGTTCCTTTGAAATCTTTTAACCGAAAAATCGATTCCTTTAAATTGACTTTTTAAAAAACTAAATGTATGCTGTTCAGCTGGGTGGTAAAAGCTAAAATGAGTATGAATGTATGTTTTCTGTAAGGGTTCTGAAAGCAATAATAAGGTCTCTTTTAGCTCTACTGTATAGAAAGGTGAGCAATCCATTAAAAGTACACTCTAAAATCTGGGTCTTCCGTTTAGATTAGGAATGTTAAGAAAGATGGATGGTAAATGTCTTTTAGCTGCATTGTCCCCAAAACATGAAATGAAATCTAAAGTCTCAAAAAAGATTTCAGTTACACTAGCAAATGACTTGAACAAGGATTGGGTAAAGGGAGGTCATAGGCCAATGGAATGCCAGTTGTGGATTTATATTTTTCAAAATGAAAACATTATTTCCAGTAACCCCTTTCTACTAACACCTCAACCAGAGTTATTTTCGGACTGTACGTTTGTAGGTGTTAGTCACACTTGATAGCAATACCTTATCATGACTGAATTGCTCACTATTTCTATGGGTGTATTTTTGCCCCTATTCAATACACAATCCAAGGTTTCCTTTGGCTAATCCTCTAGAGAGGAACTGGCATCCCTGTGTTCTCTGACTTGATTTTTAAATATATCAGCAAGCTATGCAGTTGCAAAGAAGCATTTCTAAATGCTTTAATTAAAAACAGAATAAATGAATTCTTTGTGGTGGTTTTTCCTAACAGCTAATTGACTGCCAAATCACACTGTGTACTTGAGCTTAGGGTGGGAAAATTGTAGGTTTAAGGGTGACTCTCAGTGGATTTTCCTTCACTTGTCTGTGTGGGTTTGAGTGTAGTTTTTGCCCTCTCACTGCAAATGGAGAAAAAGAGTTGGTAAGAGAAGCCGAAGCATCCTTTTAATGAGTCGGCTGTGGTGTTCACTCAGGGCAGACACTTTAAAAGAATGCCATTAATTTGAATAAAACAGGGGAAGGTAGGTACTTTGCACATCCATAAAGCACTGAAGGGGATAAATCCAATTATCTGTTCAATATTTAATGGCCATAAAGTTAAAAATTTTAAAGGCAGTACCTTGGAGACTGCTTAGTCAATTCTGTCCATATTATTTTTGACATTCAAAAGTCAAGGTAGAATAGCCCTATTGACGGCAGTGCTCATCACATGGGTCTGCCCGTTCAGTGGCAATGACCCTGGGAATGGTTTTTCTACACAGAAGAAGATCAGGTGCACTTTCTTCGGGCGCTCTTGCGGAATCTTCGGGGGTCTCCTGAGCTTCTGAGGTGTTTCTTTCAGGCCCTTGCTGATGGCCCTTAGTGTGAAAGGTAACTAAGGATGATTGACTTAGAACAAAGAAAACAGAAGAACTGAGTCAAGACCAGTTGTTCATACTAAATTACAGCTTTTAAAGGAAACATAGGGTGGCTTTTTATATTTCAAAAATTCCTGTCTAAGAAATTCTATTAAATTCCAGCCCTGATTTTACAGATTTTTTTTTTTTGCACTGTGCATATTTCCTAAGCAAGTTGTGAAGAACAATGATAATTTGTGAATTCTGCCTCCTCGCTCCATTCTTTCTCTTCTACAGCCTTAGTTAGCCGGTGGTGCAGGTGGGCATTGCTCTAACTGTGCTTCAGAGGCAGTGGAATCATAAGGCTTCTAAGAAAATCGATGCAGTTAGTGACAGTTGGGATAAATGTCAATATGACAGAGTAATTTTGTGATATGACAAAGCTTTATTCTTCTTGCCTGTTAGCTAATACAGGATCCTAATTAGCCATTAACATGTTCTCCCTTGTATGGTCCAAACTATAGAAGCATATCTTATTGTATTTTAGAGAATGTCACTGCTAGTTATCTTTTTACTTATTCTCTTTTATATGTTTCCTCTTGCATTGCATATTCCCTTTTGTGCATGTCTCCTATAGACCTGTATGCTCTTTGAGTGTTGAATCACTTTCAGTGTGGCTTCAGTTGCCTGTAGCTTTTTATTTTTATTTTCTTAAATGAATATTCTGTATAGCGAATTATAACATGGTGCTGGTTTCCTGTTAAAATGTTGTAGGGGGATAATGCAGGAAGAAAAAGAATTAAACAAGCAAAAGTTAATACATTGAATAAACTATGAGATGATAATAGCATTTTAAAGAAGATATGTAAGAGTTTTAAGAAGGGCTCATCTGCTGAGTGTTTTCAGGGAGTCTGTGGTTTTCCTTAAGAATACGTTTTCTTTCCTACTTTGCTACCTATTTTCCTCAAAAGGGAGACTTGGTTTATTTTACTCTATTCTCAAATGCAAATTCAGCTTATTCCTTCCACATGTATGATACTTGCTAAAATCTAAAACCACTTAGAGTTTCTGGAACTTACAGTTTTAAGTACACTTTCTTTGTTTTGCTCTAAGTGTCTTGAGTGATTTGCCTGGTAAACCAGGAGAGATGTTTGTTTTCTCAGTTTCTTATGAAGAAATTAAGGTGATAAAATAATGATTTCTTGATAATTCAAAGAACAGTTTTAACATATAAGTTGCTAACATGATTCTATACAAGAACTTCCAGATCAGCTTATGTTGCAACTCAGCATGGCAACTATTAAACTCATTTATTTTTAAGGAGCTTTTATATGTGGTGCATGTTAAAAAAAACTGTGAAGAGAGGGACTTGGAACACCAGACTTCCCTAACAGGACATATACATCTCTGAACACTTGCAGCAGTTGATTTGTTTTGCCCATTCTTGGTTCACACAGCCCTTAAACTGCACTCTTCTTAAAGACAGGGACCCTTTATATGTGTGTGTATGTGTATTTTTCTAAAAATTCTTGTAACATGGTATTTCTTTCCTGTATGATTTTAAAAAGATTTTTTGTAACATATATATAACGTAAAATTTCCCATTTTTGCCACTTCCAGTGCAATTCAGTGGTAGTAATCACATTTGCAACATCATTACCCAAACTTTTTAAAAAACTCTGTATCCATTAAGCAATAATGCCTCATACCCCTTCCCCACCCAACCCTGACCCTGGCAACTTGTAATCTACTTTCTATCTCTATGAATTTGCATATTCTAAGTATTTCATATAAGCAGAACCACACAATATTTGTCCTTTTGTGTCTGGCTTATTTCGCTCAACACAGTGTTTTCAAGTTCATCTATGTTGTAGCACGTATCAGAATTTCATTCCTTTATATGGCTGTAAAATATTCCATTGTTTATATATTATGTATTTTGTTTATTCATTCATCTGTTGATGGAAACCTGGGTTGTTTTCACCGTTTGGTTTTGTGAATTATGCTGCTATGAACCTCTATGAATTTTTTTTGACATATCATTAAATTGCTAGATTTATTATTTACATAATATTACTCTTTAAGTTTGATTTTTTTTTTTTACCCAATCTCACTCAAATCATGATTAGTCATGGAATTACTGGTTTGTTGAGCTTTATTTTCTTTTCATACACATTTAATAAAAATTTTAAAAAATTATGTTTTATTTATGTACCTCTTAAAATCACCTCATGTGTCACATTTTGAGCAACAGTACCCTAGCAGTGCCTTCCACATTCTCTAATTTAGTGAATATTTGTTTAATTGTGGTGGGGAGAGTATGAAATTTATTATGTTTTTTTGTGTGTCAAGTACTATATCAATAGCTTAGAAATGCTTTCTCATTTAATTCTTATAACAACCCAGTGAAGTAGATGCTCCCTCCCATTTTACAAAAAAGAAAACTGACATTCTCAAGGTCAAACAGCTTAGTAAAAATTAGCACCGAGATATGAGCCCAGATCCATCAGAACAAGTCTGTGCTGTTTTTGCTGCTCTTGCTGACTCCTGGTAATTAATTAACTTTGTGCGTTAATATAATGACCTGCTTTCCGATTGTTACTCCTGCATAGTTGGAAGAGAGTTTCCACTGAGTGGTATTTATAGGTCATGATTTTCCTCTGGAAATGTATTTGCATGGTTTGGAAAGTTGTCGTCACCTTCCTTTTAAGGCTTGTGTAAAAGGAAGCCTCTCAGCGTTTCTGAGAGGTATATGTTCATTTTTTTTTAAAAAAGTATCACCAATTAACAGTTTAACAGATAGTAAGCTCCTTTTTTAAAAAGTTAAAGTTAGCCTCTTAGTAGCTGTTTTTCCTTTTATGTGGCCTAACTCATGTTATACTTTTTCAATGTGAAAGCTTGGAGACAATCTTTTCCAATTCACCATGTTGAATGTTTGAATCCCCTTTTCAACATACGCACATGATCATCTAGCTTCTGCTTGAGTACCTCTAATTATGGAGTCTCACTATCTTCTTTTTAATTACTATATAGCTTAAGAGGGAATAGGTAACCATGGCCTTTCAAGACGAATTTTCTAGTACTTAAAATTTGCCAGGTGGACTAATGTTTGCTTATTCAATTTACTTATTTTGGTAGTGGAGAATAGAAGAAGCTTTAAAATTATTTGCCTTTTGATAAATTCAGAAAAACATTGTGTATATTTCCCTTTAAATCATTTGGTTTCCATTTCAGATAATCATTAGGGTTTCATTTTCATTCAGCTGGATGGCGTACACAGAGATTGTTTAATGGGATCACTTACATTGATGGATGGTTTAATATTTTGAAGATAGCACACAGTAGCACTTTTAAGAGAATAATCAGGACTGGCATGTGAGGGATGTGAATTGCTCGCTTTCAACCTCAGAGCTAGTGTAAGTACAGTTTTGCGTAACTTCTATCCAGTGGCAGACAGACCATTTTATACTTTGTAGTTTGTTTGTTTTTTTTCTCTCCAGATTATACTCTTCTTGCTGTCTTCCAAATTATGGGATATGGGGAAATAGGGGAAATACATTGCCTTCCTTTCTGAATATATGGCCAGTCTGGCTTTTTGAGTGAGGTGGGGCTATTGAGGCCTAGGAATCAGTGTCTTTTGAGGGTTGGAACTATTGCATCTTCATAGCAGACTTAATAAGTTATTTTCACCCCATTGATCTGGCCTATATCTGTTGATTTTACTATATAGTCTATACTGTCTGTGTTTGTGGCAGGGGGAGGCTGCTGTTTTATTCTTCCCTTGTAAAATTAACGGGTGCCTAAAACAAATAACATTAAAGATGCTGGATTTTATAGCATACTAAGATGAGTGATATAGTTTCAGTATGGAGTATATATTCTACATATTTGTCAATAAACTAATAAAATCTGGAGTATGAAATGAGCCATAATTTCATTTTTAGTCTCAAAAGGTGAAGTTGGTCAGAGCTGGTGACCACATAGTTCCCCAATGGCTTGTACAAGTAGATAATTTAACGTGCCCACACAGGGTTTTGCTCATTTCAAGAAACTCGGACAACACCCCTTCCCTACTTGTCATAGGAAATTTTAGCTTTATCGAAGCCAAAAATCTGGTGCAGTGTTTTGTCAGTTAGAGAATATTTTGAGCGTCTGTGTTTTGCCTGTTGTTTTTTTCCCACAAATGTGTGAAATGTTGGTATCACAAGAAAACCAGGCTATTTTTGGTCTTCTAAAATGTAACTCCACGGTCCCCATGCTGGACTGAATTTCTTTTTAATGTGCTGTTTTCTTCAATCTAACCTTTCTGTGGGGAGGAGTAATACGTTTATTGTCAGTATTGTGGATATTTTAATTGAAGATAAACGAGTTTTCTTTTTAAATGTCTTCAGTATTACATATCTTCAGTTTTATTATCCTAATTTCAGTAGATTGGCAAAGCCAGATAAGCTTAACAACCCTAACCTGATTCAGCATTCATTACTCCTGCTAAATCAAATAAGACCTGGCTAATAGAAACATGGCTTGTGCAGCCATTCTTCAATTTAATTAGAATATTGTACATTGTATTGCAGTTATATGTGTATACCAGAGACAGAACTTTATAATCAATTTGGCAATCCTCATGCTGTACCCTCTAGCTAGAGATATTTATCAGTAAGTGAAGTCTCCTCTTTTGGGGAAGTCTTTATTAAATATCAGGATTGCTTGAAGGGGTGGGGATGGAGTTGTTGCCATCAAAAGTTAGGATTTTAGGTTTCATTTTTCTATAACAGAGGCAAACTTTTTCTGTAAAGGGCCAGAGAGTAAACATTTTAGATTTTGTGGGCCATATAGTCTCAGTCACAGTTACGCAGCTCTGCCACTGTAGTGTGAAAGCAATGGCAGGTAACATGGCTCTGTCCCAATAAAACTTTATTATTTATGGATACTGACATTTGAATTTCGTGTAATTTTCACATTACGATATATTCTTTAAAAAATTTTTTCAACCATTTAAAAATGTGAAATCTATTCTTAGCTCACAGGCCATACAGAAGCAGGTGGTGGGCTGCCTTTGGTTGTGAACCTGCTTGTTGATCCCTAGGCAATAGATAGCCATTTGTTTCTGTATTTTTATTTTACTGGTTATATATTTATATATTTATTTACTTGTATTTCTTGGGTGAGTTGCTCTTTATCCTTGAATGGTCATTTTTTTGTACTGTAGAAAATGTTGGTGGAATAAATTTTTCCTTTCATTGTATTATCTGTCAGTCTCTGCTTGATGTGGCAAAGGAGAATCAGGTGTTCAGCCTCCAATGAGAGTAATTTCCATTATCAGTTGGTAGGTGCTGTTTAATTCTCAAGATGCAGGCAATGCAGCAGAATTGACTTATCTCATTTTCACATTCTGGGAGATGATCTGTTAGTCCTGAGGATGCTGTCACTTTTCCGGTGTTACTCTCCCTGCATGGCCATTAGCAATAGCAGAGTCCATAAATTGATCCCAGGTTTGAATCGTATGTTGTTGGCCCTGAAAACTTTATGGGCAAACTTGCTGCTGGTGTTTGTATTGATGGGAATAGTCTGGAACCAGCTTCATTACTGCACCACCACAGTCTAATAAGTGTGTCAGTTAATTTTTAGGTTGTGTTGTAGAAAGGTTCTTATTTCAGAAGCTTGCTACTAGACATTATTTTTATGAGGCAGTGAATCATTCAAACTTAAGGTTAGAAGTGACTTTTTCAAATGGTGTTCATGAAGGGCTGGATTAATTTATAAGATCCAGATTTTAAGAAATTCTTTACTCTTTTTGTGAAAGTTCAGTTTGCTAATTAATCAGTGGGAACGCTGTCTTCTGACATGGATGCATGTCTCTTTATAAATATAGAATTAGTCATTTAAACTTGCCATTGGCATCTTTCACAGGAGTGGACATATGCTTTCTTTCTCCAAGGATTTTTCCATATTCATTGAGTAAAACAAAAAAGGTGAGAACACTAGTTTCTCTCTTGAATAATGGCACTTAAGGATTCATTTTGGTGTATGAGTTATTACTATTGCCTATTGTGAATGATGTCTATTCAGCCTTGGTGATTGCAGCCAGCTTATTTCTAGAATTATTTTTTGAATATGGAATTTCAAACTTTAGACTAAATCCTGATAAGATGGCCCTGTGGTTTTCTACAAAAATTTTTCATCTTTTTTTTCTTATCATCATGGAAGGAAATTTAATAAAAACATGTGTGCTTGCTCAGATTCCTAGGTGTTTTTATTTGTTCAATTATTTTTTGACCTGAGGCCTCTTGCTATGAGATGATCTATCATTTTCCTCCCCTGGTGAGCAAATTATTTGCAAATGACTTGAAAATAATCCCAAGTATCAGAGAGCTTTCTTCGCAAACACCTCTGCCAGTTTTTTAGGTGGTACACAAAGTTCCATAGGTCAGCTTGAAATCGTAGCACTTGCAAAGAACAAAAAAAAGAAAATTGACTTCAAAGGACAACTCTGACACGGTCAATTAATAATTAAAACAGTTTTTAATGAGCTATGCAATTACCTGTATGTCCCTGGAGATGATGGTTTATGGTATTATTGCAGTGCCCTTTCTTTAGTCACGGCGCATGACATTTGTAATTTAAAGCCGGCTAGACATTAAAGTGACAGAACTTTCATTAACCTTGTCTAAAGTTTGCTGATGACAAATGACTTCTAAAACATGCTGTTGTCAAAATATACCACATATTTAAGTACTGTAAAAGTCCTATGGGTCTGAGAAGCTACGGAGACAGAGGGAGAAGGAGAGGGAGAGAGAGAGAGACCGACCGACCAGGGCCACCAGTGTCCCCAGGAGTTACCCAACGAGATTCCCATGTCTGGCAGTATTGCTTCATACTCAGGTAAGCGGTACTTGCTTCAGACCAGAGCTAATGTACTTTCCATGGATCTCTGCTCAGGGGCGTTTCCCGTGGGTTTTCGAACTGCATGACCTGATTCTCTCAGCCAGTGGTTTATAACTATTGAATAACTTCTTCTAAATCTGCCTTAGTGTGTAAACTTATAAGCCAGAAACAATTTCATTTTTTCAACTTGAAACCATTACAGCAATTATGTTTAAATTTTAGCCTTTCTGATATCATGCTTTTACATTTTTAGCCATCACTGTGTGCTAGGCCATATCCCTCTGTTATTTGTCTTTTCCATATATGAGCCTCCTCTACTTTTTGCAATGTCTCAAATCATTTAGAGGAATAATTTGAAATTCTACCAAGAGGGATATTTCTGAGAAATATCCTTTTATAACAGTAATAAATATGTAGTAATTAATATTTACTGAGCAGGTATTATGTGCTAAGCACTGAGCCAAGAATTCTATCTTGTTTAATTTTCACAATAATGATAGTACTATTATCCCATTTACAAATGTGGAAGCTCAGGCACCAAAAGATTAAGTATTTGGCCAATGTCACATAACTTGTGGATAAGCCAGGATTCAAATCTAAGACTGATTGATACCAAAGATCTATCAGAGCAACATGGCCTCTCAAGTAATTTTGCCTTTCTTCAAAATAAATTGCATGCATTAATTAGTAAGACAGTAATTTTCTCTTGTACTATATACCAATAAATAAATGTCTATTTCCTAATATATCAGCAAATATGAATAACATTTTAAGTGAAAGTTGAATATTTGTATCTTATTTTATAGAATAGTTAAAAGCACTTATGACCACCTTTGAACCCAACCAGTATATAATAGGTACTTCATAAGTATCTGCTATTATTAATATTATCAGCATACTCCCTGTGTTTAATATGTCCTCTTCTCTTTCGTGTCTGTGTGTCATATGATTTGTTCCCATAAGATTAATAGGAACTTTAACTTTCACAACCTTTGCCTTTTGCTCAATACCCATACATTTATTAAATATTATTTAAGTATTAAATACTTCCATCCTGTCAAGTACATTTCCTATGTTCATATTGCTGAATAGTGGTCTAGATTTAAGCATATCAACCTTAACTATTTTTTGGTTGACGTATAACACCAGACAGGTGCACACAATATAAATACAACTCCAAAAGTTATCTCAAAATAAACACCTGAGTAACCATTCCACAGGACAAGAGATAGGATTTTGCTAGCATCCCAGATGCCTCTGTCATGACCTGTCCATCGTACTTCTCATCTTTTCTCCTTGGAGATAACACAGGTCTGTATGTTAACACCATCATTTAGTGGTTTTGTTTGTTTGTTTGTTTGTTTGTTTGCTTCTGACACTTTTTAAAGTAAATTTTTTATTGTGGAAGATGTCAGACATACACAAAAACATCAGGAATTAGGATATTGAACCCTCATGCTCCTATCACTCATCTTCAACAATTACCAACTCATGGCCAATGTTCTTTCATCTCATCCATAAAAATTCGGTATATATCTCTAAAAGACAGGAACTCTTTTTAAAAAAGATACCACAACCTTCCTACAAAGGCATGTCTGTGGTTTGCTGTCCTTGGACACGTAAGAATTGGAGGCAACGAGATGTGGACTTGGAGAAAAGTCTAGAGCCAGCTTGCTCCCTGCAAGCTCAAGATCACCCTTTCCCACACAGAAAATACAAAAAAAAAAAAAGATGCCACAATACCATTTTCATACCTCAATAAGTTAGCAGTAATTTCTTTGTATCAATACCCAGTCAGTATTCTAATTCTGTAATTATGTTATTGTTTCTTTAAAAACCCTTTTTGTTCATTTGAATCAAGATCCAAATAAAACCCATGTATCTCTTAATTTATAGCATTTCACTTCATCTCCTCTTTTTTTCTCCCTTGAAGTTTATTTGTTGAAGAAACTGGATTGTTCGTCCTATAGCATTTTCTAAATCTGATTTTGCTTATTACATCCTCATGACGTTAGTTTAACATGTTTTTATGTCTTTTTAAAAAAATTTTATTATATATCCCCGTCCTTTCTGCTTGTTCTTGCTGTGTGCATTTTTGCGTTCTTCTGTGTCTGCTTGTCTTCCCCTGCTGTGGTGACCTGCTGAGTCAGCTCACTGTGCGGCGGCCTTGCCTGCTCTCAGGCAGCTTGCCCCTGCTCATGGGGGCTTGCCCTGCCTGTAGCGGCTTTGCCCTGCCCGTGGCGGCTTTGCCCTGCCCACGGCGGCTTGCCTTCTCAAGGCAGTCTGCCTGCTCAAAGAGGCCCCGGGAACTGAACCTTCCTAAGAATTCTTCTCTTCTTTCTTGATTGACCATATTGTTGATGAGTCACCTGTTTACCATCTAAATTCTTTTCTCCCCCCTTGTTTAAATCACTCCTTTACACATCTAATAGAAAAGACTACTGTTATTTCACTCCTGTGCAAACCAGGCTGCAATTTATGTTTGACCACTTAGCATGCTAAAATACAGGTGAACCTCACAACTAAGGCTCTGCCTGAGGCCAGAAGGAGAATACTTATTGCTTTGAGCAAAATGCCTGGTGCTGCAGTAGATTTGCTTAAGGGCAACTCTGCATTTGATAAAATATCAGAGCAATTTATGCCCTTATATCCTTGTTCCCTTGCTTTCCTCTTATGCAGAAATGTTAATTCACAATCAAAGGAGTAACAAGTGCATACCTGAGCTCACAAGCCTGTGGGGGCCCATCTTCATCCTTTTGCAGATCCAGACCTGGTTTAAGGTTATGCCTTCTTTCATCCATGCTCACCTGAGAGTGCAAGTGTTTTCCTTATTCTTGCTTCTGCAGATAGAGTACTGAAATCTAACTCTAGCTGGTCACTTTATTGCTTCTCTCTAAAAAACAGACTGCATGTCTATATGAGAGTATCTAGATTTTAACTGATTTAGTGCTGTTGAATACAGGGGGGGAAATTGGGGTTAGTTAATCTGGTTAAAAATCTAACCACATCAATTCTTGTAATCCTTTAACCTCAATTAATATTAACTTAGCTTTGTTTTGTGTTTAAATTTGCAAACTTTCACATTCTAGCACCATTCTTGAGAGGGAGGTGAAGTGACCACTGTTATTCTGACTTTATGGTGCAAAATGGCACTTCAGAGCAGCTACTCAACCCTTCTGCTAAGATCAAACAGCTAATAAGTGGGTGAGCAAATACTCCTGTTTGATTCCTGGTATGCTTTCCATTATAAAACAACTCTAAGAATGAGAATTCAGAGAAGCTTCCATTGTTACAATGCAAGTAAAATAATTTTAAGAAAGGTCAAAAACCAATTAAAAGAGAGTGAGAATACAGCTAAATGCCTGGGATGGATTTATTTTTAGAGTTTGGCACTAATTTTAGCTTTGAGCTTTTTGTTAGCTGAGACAAAAAGGAAACCTTTGGCTCATATAGTACTTATCTTATTAATGATAATATAATTTTCCTGGTACCAAATCCTGTGAAGAATATATAGTATGAACCCTACAAACAGACATTTGTAGCAAGGTCCCTTCAAAAAGTTTATTTGTATATCTTATAAAGGAGTTCTCATACTGTCCTTAACCAATGTTATGTGAATTCATTGTCAGAGTTTCACACTTGAGGATACCAGACACCAAATGTACAAGATTTATGCTTAAAGGAAACATTTTCACTAGGTTTTAGGTTGACATGATACATCTTTTCCATATTTTTACTTTTAACCTATTTGTAGCGTTATGGTAAAAGTGCCTTTCTCAATGGCAATATATAGTTGAGTTTTGCTTTTTTTAAATCTAGTCTGACAATCTTTGCCTTTTAATCAGGGTATTTAGACCATTAGCTTTTAATGTGATTATTGATGTGGTTAAGTTAAATCAGCATGCTGTTTTGTTTTTTACTTGTGCCATCTGTTCTTTGTTCTCCTTTTCTTCTTTTGTATTGAGCATTTTTTTATTCCAGTTTATGTCTTTTGTTGGCTTATTAACAAGACTTTTAAAAAACAATTTATATGGTTGTTTTAGAGTTTATATTGTACATCTTTTTTTTTTTTTTTTTTAGGTACCTGGGGCCGGGGAATAAACTTGGGACCTCGTATGTGGGGAGCCCGGCACTCAACCACTGAGCCAAATTGGCTTCCCTGATTTGGTTTTTCTATTTGTTTAGCTTATTGTTTTTTTGTTTTTGTTTTTTTTTAGGAGCCACTGGGAACCGAACCTGGGATCCCCAGTGTGGGAGGTGGGAGTTCAAACGCTTTAGGCACATCTGCTCCCTATTATGCATCTTTTAATTCATCAAAGTCTATCTCAAGAGATATTATTATCTCTTCATGTATATGAACCGTACATCTGTATACTTCTATTTGCCTCTCCCAGCCTATATATTCTCTCTCTCTTTTTAAATTAAGGTACCGGGGGCCGGGGATTGAACCCAGGACATCATATGTGGGAAGCTGGCACTGAACCACTGAGCCACATCAACTTACCCGAGTTTTTTTTTTTTTTTTTTTTTTTTTTTTTTTTTTTTTTTTTTTTTTTTTTTTTTTTTTTTTTTCATTTGTTTTACTCGTTGTTTCTTTTTTCAGGAGGCACTGGGAACTGAACCTGGGACCTCCCATGTGGGAGGCGAGTGCTCAACTGCTCGCCACATCCATTCCTCTTATATATTCATTTTGTTATACCTTTTATTCTTACATGTTATAAACCCTACAATGCATCTTTTTTGTTTAAAGAGTCAGTTATCTTTTTAAAAATTTAAATCATAAAAAAATTCTTACATTTTTCTGATGTATTTCATTAAAAAATTATCGTATTTCTGATGTATTTCATTCCTCTCTGTGGATCCATATTTCTATCTAATAGCATTCTCCTTCTGCCTGCTAACTTCCTTTAACATTTCTTATAATGCAGATCTGTTGTTGATGAATTCTTTCAGCTCTTGTAGGTCTGAAAAAGGCTTTATTTCATCTTTGTTTTTGGAAGAGAAATTCACTGGGTATCTAATTCTAGGTTGACGGTGTCTTTTTTTTTTTTTTCTTTCCATGTTGTTCCACTGTCTTCTTGCTTGCTTATTCCTAATAAGAAATCTGATGTCACACTTACCCTTTTCCTCTTGTACGTAATGTGCCATTTTCCTCTGGTTGCTTTTAAGATTTTCTCTTTATCACTGGTTTTGAGCAATTTTATAATGGCATGATTTTGTGCAGATTTCCCCCCCCCACATATTTGTTGTGCTTGGAGTTTGTTAAACTTCTCATATTTATTGTCCCATACCTTAATACTGTTTGTGGCAGTTTGAGATTATTTTACGAATCCCAAAAAGAGAAAGATTATGTTTGTAAACTAATCTATTCCTCTGGTGTGAGACCCTTTGATTGCATTAAATTCAGCTGAGGGGGCTTTGATTAGATTACTTGATAAGCTCTCTTTAGGGCTTTGATTTGACTACATCAGTAAGGCGTGACTCAGGTTGCACCCCCACCCCCTTGCTGGGTCTGATAGAAACAGACTTACACAGATAGACAAGCACAAAGGAAGAGAGAGCTCCGTTATTTTTTATCCTGCCATGTGACAGAAAGGAGCCAGCTCAAACAGCTGAGACCCTGGGGAGAGAGGAGCCATTTGCCTGATAGCTTATAGCTGAGATTGGGAAGAGCGCAGAACAGCTGAGACTGATAGAGAAGGTCTGGAAACAAGCCCTGTGCCAGGAGAGTGAGGACTACAGGATCACTTAAGCACAAAGCCTTAAGAGGCTGGGCCCACGTTGCTCAGGAGAAAAGGATGAGCCCCTAGGGTAAGGTAGAGACCAACAAGAGATTGCCCACCATCTTGCTTCAGCATGTGGCAACTGACTAGTGGGAAAGCACCTTATATGGTGCCTTCAGTTGGACTTTCTACAGCCTTGGAACTGTAAGCCTTTACCCCAAGTGAATACCCTTTATAAAACCCAATAGATTTCTGGTACTTTGCATCTTTGGTAGATTAATGGAGGTTCTATATCTTGGGTGTCTCTAATCTTTTGAACATACAGAATGCAGTTATATTCATTTTTTAATGTTCTTTTCTATCAATTCTATCATTTGTGTCAGTCTGGGTCAGTTTTTTGTTTGTTTTTTAAAAGA
>PVKH010017201.1:0-10271 GCA_004027955.1 Chaetophractus vellerosus | reverse complement strand
GCGGCTTGCCTGCTCGAGGCGGTCTGCCTGCTCCAGGAGGCCCCGGGAACTGAACCCAGGGCCTCCCATGTGGTAAACCGGAGCCCTACCAATTGAGATACAGCCGGTTCCCTTTTCTCGCATTTCTAAATAAACTCTTTTTACTGGCAAAAAATAAAAATAAAAATAAATGGATATGCTTTAAACACACAAGAGAAATGCTCTTGCTTAAACAATCCTGAAGTGAATCCTTTTGTAAAACAGATGATTGTTTAAATTCCATAGCCACTGAGCTCCTTCACAAACCTGGATTTTTTTTTTTTTTTTTGGTACTGGGGGCCAGGGATTGAACTGGGACCTTGTATATGGGAAGCTGAAGCTCGACCACTGAGCCATATCGGCTTCCCTGGGTTGGTTTTTTCATTTGTTTTGCTTGTTGTTCAATTTTGTTTTTTCAGGAGGCACTGGGAACCGAACTCAGGACCTCTCGTGTGGGAGGTGGGGGCTCAACTGCTTGAGCCACATCTGCTCCCCATTCTGGGTTTTTATATAGAGTACTTTGCTGAAGTGAGATAGACTGAAGGTCCTAACTTGGAAAGGTAACCACTGAAGAAGAAAGCAATGGGTCTGCAGCTTATAGAAAAATGTGCCAATGGGCTTCAATCTATCTAACCCCCATCTTCTCCCCTTCAAGGATGATCAAGTGTTTATTTCAGCCGGGGTCCATTTGTAAGAGGATTGGGAGGGGCTAGCACACAAACAGCAGTAGCAGAGCTTTAGACTTGTGTCTTCAAACATGGAAGTCACTAGCCACATATGCTACTGAGCATCTCTTAAAACCTAGGTAGTCTGAACTGAGATATACTATAAGTATAAGACATACACTGGATTTTGAAAACTTTGTACAAAAAAGTATGTAAAATATCTCAATATTTTTATCGATTGATTGATTACATGTTGAAATGATAATATTTTTGATACATTGGGTCAAATAAAAAATACTATTGGTTGCACTGGTTTCTTTTTTTTTTTTTTAGGAGGTATCGGGGATTGAACCCAGGACCTCATACATGGGAAGTAGGTGCTCAACCAACTGAGCTACACCTGCTCCCCATCTTTTTACTTTCTTAATGTGGCTACAAGAAAAATTTTAAATGACTCATGTGGCTCCATTACATTCTTATTGTCAGCACTGCTGCATGTCCTGCTGCCCAGTGGCAGCCCTGGGAGTGGCCAAGATGTCTCATTCATTAAAGCTCCTCCACAGCAGAGGGCAAAAAAAGGTCACTCTATGACACTCTTCCCATCAGGAGGTGGACTGTGTGCCCTCCCCTTGTGTCCTGGTCACCTTGACCAAGAGCATCATTCTGTCCATTCTGGACCTCACCTTTAAGAGGACTGGAAGCTTCCTCTTCCTTCCTCTAGAGTCTCACTACCTTTCTAGAGAAATCCAGGGAGAGGCCTGGAGACGACATGTAGAAGGAGAGGGAACCAGTTAGGCCCAGCCTGCCAACAGTCTGCACCCAGGGACCAGACATGCCAATGAAGCCATCTTGCCTCCTCCAGACCAGACCAGTGACCAGCTGATGCCACTAAGTGACCCCAGGCAACACCACATGGAACAAAGAATTGCCCAGAGGAACCCTGCCTGATCTCCTGAGCTACAGAATTATGATAAAAATTAAAATGGTTGCTGTTTTCAGCCACTAGGTTTTGGCTGGCTTATAATGGAGCATTAGTTAACCAGACAACCAGCAAATCATCCATTATTGGTACTTGTTTACATAAAGGCACTAGCACTCTGGTCAAACATTCACACAGGCACTCACTATTTTAGGGGACAGAGGGTCCCCAGAAGGAAGGAGTGGAGAGTGAGGTGTGTTCAGGTCAGTTTGTACAAAGTCTTGAATTCAACACTAAAGAGTTAGATTTTACTACACGGTCATTAGGGGAATCTCTAATGTTTTGTAATCAGAGTTGTGCTTTAGGAAACATTACCTAAAAGCTTTGTGAAAAATAAATTGCAGAGGGGAGATATTAGGAGTGAGAGGATCGGTTAGATCTTAGGCGAAACATACATTTAAAGAAACCAGGCAAGTAAAGGCAAAAAACAAACAGGTTAAGTTCATTGTTTCTCAGCTGGGATGGCATTGATCCTGGGAGACATTTGGGAATATCTGGGGCTGTTTCCAGTTGTCAGAGTGACCAGAGCCATTATTGGCATTGTGTGGGCAGGGGTCAGGAATTTTAAATGACCTGTAATATACAGGACAGTCCTTGAAAGTGGAGGATTCTCCCACCCACCATGCCCTGTTGAGGAATACTGGTAGATAGAAGAAATGCTGCCAAGGTAGAGTCAATATAATTTAGCAATGATTGAATGGAGGTGGGGCAAAGGGGGAGATATGAGTCAATGGCCATGCTGATGTCATGGACAGGCGCAGGTGGGAGATAGAGAGTTTAAGGTACACATGAGGCCTCCAGATAGAGATACCCACAGACCATAGGATGGAGGTCAAGATACTCAAAATGTAGGTCACAAGGTGGAGGTGCTGGAAAGCCAAAACCACTGTTCAACTCATGGCTTCCAACACTCTTCAAGGACAGCCAGAGGACAGCTGTGGCTGGGGATCTGCGTACCTCTCTGCCTTAGATGTTGTGTAAGGTGCAGGCTCCCTGCTCCAGTAGAGCCCCCTAGGGCCTGGATACCACTCCCAGCATTCACTGATCATCCTGGCTACGAAGGGTGATTATGGGACATGGAAGATGCTAGACCAAGAGGCAGGAAGCCTAGGTCTGCAACTGTCTCTACTTCTCACCCACCATGCAGACTTAGGCAAGCTGGGGATCCTTCTGTGGGTCTTGGTTCCTCTTTTATAAAACAGGGGTGTTTGAAACACTAGGTGGGTCTTAGAGATTGTGCTAACTTTAAATCTCTAACTGGGGCCCAGGGCTCCAAGGAGGAGGACCTCATCACCAGGGAGATGCCTGTAGGCAGGGGAAAGGGTTCTCACGGGACCACACAGGGTTTTCTAAATTGACACACCAGTGTTTCTCCCAAGGGAAGAAAACAGGGGCACTCAGATTCAGCAGATGATGGAAAACATAACCTAAGGCCTATCTTTGCAGGGCTCACCTTGTGCCTACTCTTTTCACAAGGTCTAGTGGGAAGCAACTCAGCCCATTTTACTAGTTGCCTGCTGTTTCACTATCTCTCCTCCCTATCCCTCACCCCCAGGTCTAAAAAGACTTGTTTCCTACGTGAGATATTAAGTAGGATATGGCAGTGGGTGACAGTGGGCCATTGTCATTATTTTTTGAGCTGTATTATGTAGCAAGGAAGTTTGGCAAGCCCTGAATAGCCAAATGACATCTTTGCTCCCCAGGGCTAGTATTTGAAACTGAGGTCACCCTCAATACCCAATTAAAATTCACACCTTTTAACCTCCACAATCAGCTGAGATCCATATCATTAAGTCTGATTCCGGTAAGATGCCTCGATATTCTAAATTATTTGTCAGCCTGGCATGGCAAATAAACATTTGTGAAACTCATTTCAAAAGATGTTAACACTGGTGAAACCCACGTGCCCCCGGAGGGATTATACAAATTTCCATGTCAAATATTTGAGGCAAAGCACTTGTACAGAAACAGTGTTTTTTTGTGTTTTGATGCCTTTCATTTCCATAAACTAGATTACTTTCTGAAATTACTTTCACACAGAGAACCGTTTCTATTGAATTCCAGTCAGTGAGCTCCTCCGAGTGTGAGGTGAATAAAATTTCTCGGGGCTATGGGGCCTCCTCCCTTGATGCACAGGCACCCGGGTTGTGTAAGGAGGGCAAACCAAGTTTAGATGTTATCTTTAGAAAGCTCAGGTACCCAGATCTGCTGTCTTACAGTAATTGCTAAACAACCAATTCATTTAGAGCCTAACAAGGAAGCTTTCGGCCTTTCTCTTCCCCCATCTCTCCTACCTGGCTAACAATGACTCCCGCTCTGTTGTTAACTGGAGATTTGCTGGCAGGCAGCTGCTCGCTACAGCCAGGTTCTCTAACAGTCAAGTTTTATCTGCTTCTTGCAAACACTGATTCTGCCAAAAAAATTCACACAAAAAATTTGATCCGAGCAAACATTGTCCTATTGTCCTAGTTCTGTCAAGCCCAAAAAATTAAAATGGACTTAGTTTTCTTAAAGGGGGAAAAAAAAAAAAGAAAAAAGAGAGAGAGAGAAAGTAGTTGAAGGGACAAGTAGAAGAAAGCTGCTAGGTGAAATGTGACTTGAAACAAACATGCGTTTTCTGTAGGTATGGGGTCTGAGCTAGCTGTGTGGAATCAGAATGGTGATTCCTATGTGGATAGGGACAAAGGGGGACAATCTCCTGAGATAAAGTCACTTGAAGGTCTTATCTTCTAGGGCTAGAGTTCTGGGAAGGTCTTATCTTCTCACTAGAACTGAGACTTCTGGGGAATACATTTCTTAGCAAATCTAACTGTGACCAACTTTAACATTACCTGCTGATTAGCATGAGAAGATAGCTCCAAGGGCAGAAGGGTGAGGCTCTGAAATCATCTGTGGCCCTGGTGCTCTTAAGAAGGAGGGAGAATCAAAGGCAGGCCCAGAGTTACAGGGCCTGGATTTTTTTCTTCAGAGAAGTAGAAGTGAAAAGGGGAGTTTCTAGCTTGATGACTCTAAATAAAATGGATGGGAGCCATCGGAGGGTATAAGCAGAGGAGTGAGGTGATCTGATTTACTGACTTTTAAAAAATTTTTTATTGTGGTAACATATATACAACACCAAGTTTCCCATTTCAAGTATACAAGTATACAATGTACACTCAAGAGCTACATTCACAATGTTGTGGTACCATCAACACCATCCATTACCAAAACGTATCCATCCACCCAACCATGGGTCACCCAAAGGATCATTCTGGCTGCTAAGTTAAGAAGAGATCAAAGGTATTTCACACCGATTAGGCCGTCCATTGCTTTAAGAAGAACAGAAAATAACAAATGTTGACAAGGCAGAGATTTAGGAACCTTCATACAATGTTGGTGGGAATGCAAAATGGTATAGCCCACTGTGGAAAACAGTTTGACAATTCCTCAAAAAGTTAAATTTAGAATAACCATATGACCTGGCAATTCCACTTCTATATATATACGCAAAAGAATTGAAAGCAGGGACCCAAACAGATATTTGTACATCAATATTCATTGCAGCATTACTCACAATAGCCAAAATGTGGAAACAACCCAAGTGTCCATCAACAGGTGAATGGTTAAATAGAAAGTGGCAATGGAATATTATTCAGCTGTAAAAAGGAAAGAAGTTCTGACATAATGCTGCAATATGGATGAACCTTAAAGACATCATGTTGAGTAAAATAAGCCAGACACAAAAGGACTAATATTGTATGGTTTCACTTATACGAGATAATTAAAATAAGCAAATTCATAGAGGCAAAATAGATTACATGTTACCAGGGCCTGAGGACTGGGAAGAGGAATTGAGTGATAAATTGCTTAATGGGTATATAGTTTCTGTTTGGGGTGATGAAAAAAATTTGGTAATAGGTATTGGCATTGGTAGCACAATAATTAATAATTAATATATTAATTAATATCACTGAAGTGTATGTATGAAAGTGGTTAAAATGGGAATGTCAATGTTGTATATGTCACCACAATAAAAAAATTAAAAGGAGAAAGAAAAAAAAAAAAGAATAGCACAAAGTGAAAAAGGATTAGAAGGCAGTAGGAATAGCCCAGGTAAGTAATGATCGTGGCTTGTATCAGAGAGATAGCAGAGGATATGGTGATAAAAGGTTGAATTCTGGATTTATTTGAAGTTGAGCCAGTCCCTTCCAGGTGTGACAACAAAAGGGAACAAAGGACAATTCCAATTTGTTGTCCTGAGCAGCGGGAAATATGAAGTTGCCGTTTACCAAGACAGAGAAGGCTGCAAAGAGAAACCAGGATTTGGACATACAGTATTAATTTTGAGATATCTGTTAGTCATCTCAGTGGAAAAATCAGATATGCAGATAAGGCATATGTGAGTCAACTATTTTTAGATGTAAATAAAGACTTGAAATTGGATGAGATCAACAAGGAAGTGAATGCAGATGGAGAGATGAGGTCCTGGGGCACTCCAACATTAAGGCATATTTAAAGCCTATCAAAATGTAAATACAAATGCAAAATTAGGTAAATTTGTATAGAACAAAATTAGGTATCTGGTCATTTAGGCCCTAGGGGATTGAAACACGGGATGTGTGGATTTTGATGATGATAAGGAAAGGTGGACTAAAGAAATGGGAGGGAGGGGATACGATCGCTATCATCTTCAAATCAGCATCACCCAGGAAGCAGAGGGTGCTGCTACCATCAAGGATACAAATGAGGGAGACTGGGTGGATTGCGAGGTCACCCAAGGGTTGGAAGAGAACATGAAGAGGAATGGACCAAAGCCCAAGGAACAATGCCTGCTATGCAAATTTTACTTGATCCTGTTGTTCCTCTCTCCTCACCTGCCTTTATTTCACTGCCCTCCATGAAATGTAGACGTACATACATGCCACGTGTACTTGCACACATTCTCTCTTCTCCTCCAGGACAGGGATGGGAAACATGATGCACTGTGCTGGAGAGATGCCTGATCTGAAGGGATGGACACCCAAAAGCCACATAGCCACCCCCACCCTCGCATCCTCCATGCCCTCACCTGCTTCATTTTTCTTCATCCCCTCATCACTGCCCAACATTTCATCATATATTTGGTTATTGCCTTCTCTGCCACTGGACTGGAAACTCCATGAGGGCAGAGACTGTTTTGTTCAACATTGTATCATTCGTGCCTGGAACGGTGCTTAGTAGAGCAGATAGTAGGAGCTCAATAAAAAATTACATATTGAATGAGATGGGTGATGTGCTGAAAGGCTAGTGATGCCAATACCTACTAGTCACCTTGACTTTGTACAAGATTCCTCATCCCTCTTAGCCGCTGTGTTTTGAATTACAAAATGGAAATGATAATATCTATCTCATTGGATTGTTAGAATTAAAATTAAATAACATATTTTTGTAAACCTTCCGGTGTATGATTGGTATTCAATGAAAGTTTTCTCTATTCATGCCCTCCACTTTGATCCTGACTAGTCAGGGCAGAACGTTCCAATTCTGATCTTAGCAATGCAAGCGAGCCTCTGACATTGTGGGTTCTCTCTGCTTCTCTAACATCCTCCCGAAAAAAAAAAAGTTTTAAATGCCAGAGAATGACTTTTCGTTTTAAGAACTACATTTTATAAAATGCTTTTAAAATGTAAAATAATGAAATAATTCTAAAATTTGTGTGATGATGAATGCACAACATTGTGATTTTACTAAAAGCCATTGGTTATACACTTTAGATAGAGCATATGGTATGTGAATATATCTCAATAAAAATGCTTAATAAATAAATAAATAATTGTGCAAGAATAGCCAGAACTAGTAGCTAGTACAGCAGGGGAAACAGAGAGAGATTGAAAGGTGAAAAATTTTCTTGTTTGTTTGTCTGTTTATTGTTTATAATTATAATTATTATTATTTTTAAAAAGTGTAAAATAACAAGATGTACAAAGTAAGAATCTTAGAAAGGAACCGTGTAACATTTTCTAAATGAGAACTTTGCATACAGTAGGCATTCAATAATATTTGATGAGTGAATAAATGAATGGACAATGAGATAAATGGAAATTTAACTGAAAGCAAGGGCTTTACCGAATCTTGCCTTTGATTATCACTAAATTTCATTTTAATCAAAGTAGTTATTGTATTTTCAAGCACTCTCATTTTGTCAGTGGACTTTTCTTTGATCAAATGCTAATATGCAAATTTCCTTTCTGCATTGGAAAAAAAATGTATCTCTGATTCTAAATTTAATTTTCCCCAGAAACATTAATTGATTAGCAATTATATACAAGATTTAAACACTTCAAAAGTCCCCCACGGCCCCTGTCCTTTTCTCTGTGTGTTCTGTTTTGTGCAGAAGGTGTTCCTCTCCAACGGCAAGATCCCTCTGGTGCCCAGGGATGTTCTGGGCACAGAATAAATAAAAGGAAATGTTGCCAGGAGGAAGGTTGTGATGTTTGCCATCAATGAGAGAATAACAGCGTGCTCAGGAGAGGCTTTCGGAGAGACTCCTTAAGGCTCAGTTCCAGAAGGGAGGGTTGCGGACTTTTTGGAGAAGCTGTTTCTGGTGTTAGAACTCATCTCCAAAAGATCTGGGGGGTGGAGGGAAGAGGGCACTACTTGGAGATACTTTCTGAGGCCAAAATTGACCAAATCTATTGAAAGTTAAAAAAAATATATCTTCCTAGCTTGAGATGCCCCCTGTCAGATTTCTGCCTACAGCAAATTTTCATGGCAAAGGTAGGAGACAGTGAACATAAGCTTGTGTTATTTGAAAATGACAGTCTGGGGCATGGTAATACAAAGGTAGCTTCGACTGGGAGTGTGCTGGACAGGCCCCATCTGGGAAAAGTCTCCACCCTACTGTCCTCCTTTCAACCCCCAACACTGTCCACCCCCAACCCCAAGCAAACCCCTCCCTCCCCTCTCAGGCTTTGCATCTACTGCAGGCCAGGTGCTCCAGGAAAAATAGCAACCTATTTTCCGAGCATGTCTGAGGCTACAGGCCTTGCCTTCAACATCTCAGGAGAATTGGAAACAGCTTTGAAATTGTTTTCATGGGAGATAGAAGTGGAGAGAGTAGGAGTAGAACAATAATGATACTGTCTTCGTGGGGGACCCATTTTCACAATGAATTTATACTCTCTTCTGCCTTAGGTCTAGGAGTGAGGGCACCCCAGGGAACTCTGGAAGACAGAGGCTTTTCTATTGGCTGAGCCCATCTGAATGTTCCCCCCAAGGGGTCCTTTCTGGGAAGCAGAGCTTGAAGAACAATTTTTCAGGTCCCCCATTCACTAGCAAAGTTCTGCTGGCCCTGGTTTGGGGGCCACAGGAGGCTACTGGCTCTATACTAGCAGCTTTATACTCCTTATCATTTCATCTGCACAACATGAAGAAGGCACAGGTCTTGTCCCAAGTCAAACAGCTAGTGTTAAGTGGCAGAAGACCTTGGTCTCAAAACATGATGGGGCCGGCTGTAGCCCAGTTGGTAGGGTGCCGGTTTACCACATAGGAGGCCCCAGGTTTGGTTCCCGGGGCCTCCTCAAGCGGGAAGACCACCTTGAGAAAGCAAGCTGCTGTGGGCAGGGCAAGCCGCCATGGGCGGGGCAAAGCCGCGCAGGCAGGGCAAGCCCCCACGAGCAGGTAGGCCGCCGCGCGGTGAGCTGACTCGGCAGGTCACCGCACGGGGGTGGGGGGGGGACAAGTAGACACGGAAAAATGCAAGAATGAACACAGCAAGAACAAGCAGAAAGGGGGGGATAGGTAATTAATTAAAAAAAAATAAATCTTTAAAAACAAACAAACAAACAAAAAACATGATGCCAAATGCAGGCTCTGAACACATTTTTGGTGCGGGAAAGTAGGTTTTCCCCTCCGCATCCAGCAGATGAGAAAATAGAATTAAAGTGGTGGGGTTTTCAAACAAGAAAAGGCTGGCTAGGTCACCCAGTAGGACCCACTGTGCCACTCTGTATGTCTGCATTAAACTCAAAGAAAAACACAGCAGCTACTTTGTGTTGTGCTTTTTAAAGAACAAGCAAACTTGATCCTTACTAATTTAATTGTAGTCCCAATAAAATGGTGGTCCTTTCCCGAATTAACCTGAAGAAAACACATGCCACCATTGAGCTACTGTGACTTGAACTTGCCCAATGTCATAATGTGATTGTTATTTATACTTAACTGTAGTGGAGTCAGCTAAGGAGCTGAGAGTCACCTGGTCATTGCCATTCTTCAGGGAAAACAATGCTATTTGAACCCGTCTCCACAAAGGGCCTTGTGAGGGGCCACCTGGTTCATCTCGGTAGCCCGGGATCTTTTCTGGGTTGGTGAACAGAATCAGTTTTCTTATTTCTCAGATTAACATGGATGTCTAGTTGCTCTGTCTCAATCTCATCTATGAACACTTATTGGAAGACAGCCACCCACAGAGCAAATGAACTGTCTTTTTCTGGTTATGCGAAACACCTGCAGCTAGGGATACTTTATTTATTTATTTATTTACTTACTTACTTACTTAACCCCCAGTTATCTCATCTGTCTGCTCATTGTTTTCTCGCCTTCTCTAGGAGGCACCTGAACGCAACCCAGGACTTCCCACACAGGAAGCGAGT
>PVKH010017200.1:0-15492 GCA_004027955.1 Chaetophractus vellerosus | reverse complement strand
GCCCCCCCCCTTGCTGCTTGTTCTTGCTGTGTTCATTTTTGCTTTTGCGTTCTTCTGTGTCTGCTTGTCTCCCCCTGCCGCGGCATCCCGCCGAGTCAGCTCACCGCGCGGCGGCTTGCCTGCTCGCGGCGGCTTGCCTGCTCGCGGCGGCTTGCCTGTTCGCGGCGGCTTGCCTGCTCGCGGCGGCTTGCCTGCTCGAGGAGGCCCCGGGAACCGAACCCAGGGCCTCCCATGTGGTAAACCAGGGCTCTACCAATTAAGCCACAGCTGGTTCCCTCAATGCAATCTTAATAAAAATCCCAATAGCCTTTTTTACAGAAATGTAAAAGCCAATTATCAAATTTATTTGGAAGGGTAAGGGAACTTGCATAGCCAGAAATGTCTTTAAAAACAAGAACAAAGTTGGAGGACTCTCACTTTCTGACTTTAAAGCATATTACTTAGCTACAGTGGTAAAAACATTATGGTACTGGCATAAAGGCAGACTAATGGAACTGGATCAGGAGCTCACATCTATGATTAAGTTATTTTTGACAAGGCTGTCAATACCACCCAGCTGGGCCAGAACTGTCTATTCAATAAATGGTGCTGAGAGATCTGGATATCCATATCCAAAAGACTGAAAGAGGGGAGCGGATGTAGCTCAAGTAGTTGAGTGCCTGCTTCCCATGTACGAGGTCCTGGGCTCAATCCCTGGTATCCCCTAAAAAAAAGATCGAAAGAGAACCTCTATCTCACACCTTATACAAAAATTAACTCAAAATGGATCAAAGACCTAAATATAAAAGCTACAACCATAAAACTCCTGAAGAAAATGTAAGGCTACATCTTTAAGATCTTGTAGTTTCTTAAATGTTACATCCAAAGCATGAGCAATGAAAGAAAAAACAGATAAATGGGACACTTTTGTTCTTCAAAAGACTTTGACAAGAAAGTACAAAGGCAGCCAAGGCAGTCTACTCAATAGGAGAAAATATTTGGAAATCCATATATCTGATAAGGGTTTCATATCCATGTTATATAAAGAGATCATACAACCCAATGATACAAAGACAAGCAATCCAATTTAAAAATGGACAAAAACTTGAACATTTTTCAAAAGAGGAAATACAAATGGACAAGAAGCACATGAAAAAATGTTCAACATCATTAGCTATTCCCAAGGGAAATGCAGATCAAAACTATGAGATACCACTTCACACCTTATAGAATGACCATTCTTAAAAAAACAGAAAACTTCAAGTGCTGGACAGGATGTGGAGAAATGGGAACCTTCCTTCACTGTTGGTGTGAATGCAGAATGGAGCAGCCTCTGTGGAGGACAGTTTGGCAGTACCTCAAGAAGCTGAATACAGAAGTGTTGTATGATCCAACAGTCCCGTTACTAGGAATATATTCAGAGGTAGTGAGAGCAAGGACTTGAACTGACATTTGCATACTGATGTTCATAAAAGCATTATTCACAATGGCTATAATATGGAATTAGCCCAAGTATCCATCAACCAATGAATGGATAAACAAAATGTGGTATATACATACAATGGATCAGCTGTAAGAAGAAATGAAATCGTGATGCATATGACAACATGGATGAACCCTGAGGACATTATGTTGAATGAAATAAGCCAGACACAAAAGGACATTGTATAGTCTCACTAATATGAACTAAATACAATGAGTAAACGCTAGAATATAGATTATTAGGAGATATAATGGGAGCTGATGCTTAAAGTATATACAATTTTTAATAAGGTCTATTGTGAAAGTGTGAAAATGCATAGAGTTGATGGTAACACATTATAGTGAGTATGACCAACACTGCTGATTTATAAATATGAATGTGGCTGAAAAGGGTAGTCTGTGAACATAAAAGTCAACTGAAAGGAAGGTAGAGAATAATGTAGGGACTGTATAACATAGTGCTTTCGGTGGTAGATGAAGATTTTGGTTAATAGTATAAATATAAGGATGGTCTTTTACAAAGTGTTACGAATATGTTGATACACGGAAAAATTACAACTAATGTAACTTGTGGATGTTAGTTAACAGTAATATTGTACTATTTTAGTACCAAGGGCAAAGAAGATATTATATCGGTTCTAAGGGACAACAATAGGAGGATATAAGGAGATGTAGGATTTTTCCTTTTGGAGTAATGAAAACATTCTAAAATTGAGGTGATGACAGCACAACTCTGTGATGAAAATGAGAGCTACTGAGTACATACTTTGAATGGACTGTTCAAAGCATGGGATTTTATAGCACAGTGAATCCTGTGGTGGAAGAAGGATTGTGTTTAACAGAACAAATATGAGAACATTTTCTCATGAACTAGAACCAATATATAATACTAATACAGGGTGTTAATAATTGGGTGGGTTGGGGGAAAAGTTCACCATATGTATGATATGGGTTATAGTTGGTACTAATATTTTGAGGATGCTCTTTCATGGGTTGTAGCAAATGTTTCACAACAATGTGGTGGTGGTGGGGTGATGTATGGGAGCCCTGTATGATGATATATATGTAAATATATATGATGTATATGTAAATGATATATATGATGATACGTATATATGATATATATGTAAAAGCTCACAAATTTTACTATACAATTATTGTTTATGTTAATGTATGAATGATACACTTCAATAAAATTATTAAGTGAAAAAATGAAAGAATTGAACTATAAAGCATTTTAAGGAAAATTGTTGAAACAAGGATATATTATCTAATTAAAAAGAAATTATAATATCAGGGTCACAGGTAAAAGTTTAATGCCAATTCAAAACATTATTATACTGATTATTAGTCAGAAAACACAGTAAAATGTTTAAATTAAAGTTTAATAAAACCAACAACTCTTTTTAAGAAACCAGAGTTACAAACTTGGACTATAAAAAGACTGGTATTTTGGGGCCGGCTGTAGCCCAGTGGATAGGGTGCCGGTACAGCACATGGGAGGCCCCGGGTTCGGTTCCCGGGGACCTCTACGAGTGGGCAGACTGCCTAAGAAGGCAAGCCGCCGTGGGCGGGCCGGAGCCGCCGTGGGCAGGGCAAAAAGCCGCCACGGGTAGGGCAAAGCCGCCACGGGTAGGGCGAGCCGCGGGGGGCGGGGGGAGACAAAGCAGACATAGAAGAACACACACACACACACACAAAGACTGGTATTTTAATAAATATATCTTTAATCAGTTTTCTCTTTCAAAATGGTCACCTTAGTTGGGCAAAAACCAAGCTCCTAAATGCAGGACCCATTCAAAACAACTTTGGAATTATCTTTTGTAATTGCCTTTTGTACCACATAAGATCCCTTTCTGTTTTTGGCCTAAAAAGACATACAAAACTTTTTTTTTTCTTAAACTTTTAATTTTGAAATAATTTCAAACTTACAGGACAATTGCAAAAGTAATACAATAAATAAACCTTTGCAGAGAAATATGAAATAATCCCTCCCCAACACCCAGATACACAGAGCTACCAATTTTAGCACTTTGCCATTTCCCTCTGTCTTTCTCTCTTCTCCCTCTCTCTCTCAACATTTGAGAGTAGGTTATGTACATCTTGTTCCTTGAAAACATAATACTTCCATGTACATTTCCTAGAAACAAGTATATACACTTAAGTAACCACCTTAAATACAGTTGTCACGATCAAGAAATTTAACATTGATATCAAGCTTTCAGTATATATTCTGATTTTTAATATGTCCCAATAATGTCCTTCAGACATTTTCTCCTCTGTTATTAGATCTAGTCCAGGATCATGTATTGTGTTTGTCATTGCCTATTTATTCTTTTTTTTTTAATTGTGGAAACATATATATAAAATAAACTTTCCCATCTCAACCACTCCCAAGTATACCATTCAGTGGGATTAATAACATTCACAATGTTGTGAAACCCTCACCACCATCTATTACTAGAACTTTCTCATCACCCCAAACAGAAAACACTACACCCATTATGCATCCCTCTTACCCCACCCCTGGTAACCTGTACTCTACTTTCTATCTCCATGTTCTAGTTAGTTCATAAGTGGAATTACATATGTCCAACCATAACTTTTGACCCACAAACTTAGTTTTAGATAACATTTAGGTGGTTTGAGAATTCAGATGAAACTATCTTGTGTATTTCAAATATTGTGTCAAGGAACAAAAGCAATTCCATAAATATGTTGTGCAAAGACAGGAATAAGTCTGCAGTTTCTAAAGTGCTACTGAGAAAGGGCCAAATAATAATCCAGAACTTTATGTTACATGTGTTTGTCTTTTTACCTTTCCATTATATATCTTTTTTTTTTTAAGATTCATTTATTTTTATTACATATATCCCCTCCCCCCCGCCGCGGCAATGCGCCGAGACCAGTCACCGTGGCTTTCCCCGCTTGTGGGCGGCTTCTGCTTCCATTCACGGCCGGCTCTGCTTCAGTTCGCGGGTGGCTGGCTGCGCTCCATTCGCGGGTGACCTGCCCTGCCCGTGGCGGCTTTTGCCCTGTCCATGGCAGCTTTTTGCCCTGCCCACGGCGGCTCTGGCCCGCCCATGGCAGCTTGCCCTTCTCAAGGCGGTCTGCCCATTAGGAGAGGTCCCCGGGAACCGAACCCGGGGCCTCCCATGTGGTATACCGGCACCCTATCCACTGGGCTATTCAGCCAGCCCCCCATTATATATCTTAAACTATGAAGTCATCTGGAAATGCAAAAGTAATACTTAATTGCAGTCTGTGAAAGTAAATTTTGTAAAAAATGAGTGACTCCTAGAGATTAATTCAATTTAACAAACATTTATTGAGTATATTCTATGTACTCAAAGTAGTGTGAGGTACAATAGGACAAGAAAAATGAATAAACACAGGCCAATTTCTCAAGGCACTTAAAGCTAGTGGAAGAGGAAGGTATGTACAATAACACTTTAGTCCATATTTTCTCATGCCACTTCTATTACCACTAGCATTGTGTACCTTTATAAATACATATCACATTAGAGTGTATAGACTTGTTTATATATCTGCCTCCCTAGATAGACTATGAGCGCCTCCACTACAAGGACTGGTGGTCACAGCACAGTTCTTATCACAGAGTACGTGTACAGAAATGGTTTGAATCGTGACACAGGATGTGAAATGTGCTATCATTGAAATACATGCAAAGTGGTGTGAAAAAAACAAACAAGGAATAGATTAAATACTATTGGAGGCTTGGGGAAAGCTTCAAAAAGAAAGTGGCATTTAAAGAAAATCAGGATCTTAATATATAGAAATTTGAGAAGAAAGACTTTTATAGGTAGAGGGAACAGGAAAGGATTGTAAGAGCATGAAGGTAAAAAAAGTACTGGATATGCTTTAAAAATATTTATAATCCAGTATCATTGGAATTCCAGACATGTGATTGATTGATAATTGTATATGGAAAGGAGTGTGGCAGAAAAACCTAGATAAGGTGGTAGAGATCTGAAAGGGTCTGCTTTCTCAGAGTTGTATACCTGGGGGACCTATCCACACAAATGAATACAATTGAAATTGTCTATAATGTTTTAGAATAACGTAGAGCACTATTTATTAAATGGTATTTCATGAAGCAATCAATTCTTAAGAGAAATGCAATGAATGATTGCAGAATCCAGTTCAATCCAGCATATGTTCCCCAATTATTTTGACCACAGAATTCTTTTGTCATGAAATTCCCATTATTATCTCAGTTTGGATAATACTATTGTAATTTCCTTACACTTAAAATTTACTCACAAGTTAAACATAGAATTAGCATATAATCCATCAATTCTACTTCTAGGTATATGGCCAAACGACTTGAAAACAGGAACACAAATACTTGTACACCAGTGTTCATAACATCATTATTCACAGTAGCACAAGGGTGGAAACAACCTAAATGTCCACCAACAGATGAATGGATAAATGAAATGTGATATATCCATACAACAGAATATTATTCAACCATAAAAAGGAATCAAGTTCTGATACATGCTACAATGTGTGTGAACCCTGATATCATTATGTTGAGTGAAACAAGCCAGATACCAAAGGACAAATATTGTATGATTCTCATATGAAATATCTAGAATAAGAAATTCATAGGGACAGAAAGATTAAGAGTTAACCAGAAGCTGGGGAAGGAGAATTGGGGAGTTACGGCTTAAAGAAGAATTGGGGAATTATTGCTTAATGGGTATAGTTTCTGTTTTGGGTGACTGAAAAGTTTTGATAAGGGAAAGGTGATGGTAGCATAACTATGTGAATGTAGTTAATGCCACTGAATGATATAAGTAAAATGGTTACAATGACAAATTTTATTTTATATATATGTTGCCTCAATAAAAAAAAAATTAGATCCACTTTCTACCAAGTATTGTAGAGTGAGATAAACAGGGAACAGGAATATATGTATATTATATTTTTAAAAGCAATGATCAAAAAACCCCCTCTATATGTACCAAAAAATATGGAAGGTTAAATACTAGGGCAAGAAAAAAAACCCACTGTACAAAAAAGCCTGTATATAACATTACATTTATATAAAATAAAAATAAAAGAAAATGAATGCTGTTAAAAACTACAGAATTTACAGCAAAGTTGAATATGAATTATATCATGAATCATCATTCCCTGTTTGAATTCTTTCATGGTTTTCCATTGATTACAGGGAAGGGGGAATCTATATTTCTTAGCATGAGTTATATATTATTTCATGATCTGGTTCCTAACTTTTCTCACATTTCCAGTATATATTCCACATTTCTGTACTCTAAAAAATGTTCATTTATTTGAAAGTTCAGTGCCACTCCATACCCCTGTGCCTTTGCATATGCCATGTCCACTGCCTGGAATATCCTTTCTAACTTTTAAAACTTATATGGGGGAAGCAGGTGTGGCTCACGTAGCTGGGTGCCTGCCTACCATGAGACGTACTGGGTTTGGTTCCCGGTGCCTCCTAGGGAAGATGAGCAAGACAGTGAGCTGATGCGAGGGATGGTGCAGTGAGTTGATGCAACAAGATGATGCAATGAGATGACACAATGAGGAGACACAACGAGGAAACACAACGAGAGACAGAACAAGCAGGGAGGGGAGGTGGCTCAAGCATTTGGGCGCCTCCCTCCCACATGGGAGGTCCTAGGTTCAGTTACTGCTGCCTCCTGAAAAGAAGACGAGCAGACAGAGAGAACACACAATGAACAGATACAGAAAGCAGACAGCGAGCACAAACAAAGAAGGGGAGAAATAAATAAATAAATCTTTTAAAAAATTTATATGTAAGACCTAGTCAACTATGATATAATAAGCATCAAATAAGTGCTATAGAAGTTTAGAATCAAAAACTAGTATTTGAATTTGGTCATGAAGGATCGGCACTTTCATAAAGGAGGGAGAAGGTATTTCATGTAGGGAGAAAGGACAAAAGCAAAGATATCTGGGTGGTATACAGTGCAAGACATCTTTGGGAGGCAGTGTTTGGTTAATGGTTCACAGTGGGTATGTGGTAAATAATTGTTGGTGGGTAGACAGATGGAGTAATCAGAGCTGTAATGTAGAAAGCAAGTTATAAGATGGAAAGATTGGGATGAGGCCAGATAATTGAGGGGCTTCAATATGAAGTAAAGACAGCTAAAATCTATTCTGTACACTTAGGCTCTTCAAACAGGAGTATGTATACCTTGTGAGGCACTGGATGGTATAGGATAAACTTGGTGTATCATCCTGACTCATCAACTTTATTTGAAAATTTGAAGAATTAAAGTCAAGTAATTTAAGTGATACCCTATTTAAATCACTATTTTTATATGAAACAAATAATATACTAAAGAGTGGGATGTAAAATTTTTGTGAAATTTTAATATGAAACGAAACACTTCAAAGAAACATTCAGTTTCTGAAAGTTGAGGTACTTTCAGCCATGCTACCAGATCCTACTGGGTGCTTGTTTACATTCCTTGCTAGTGAGGAAATGTAGAATTCTGAAAGGGATTTGAGCAAGGTAGTAACTGTATTAAAGTGATGATTTAATTATATTAATCTAGTAGCACAATATAGGCTTAGCTGAAATAGGGAGGAACTAGAAATCTGTAACCTACCTAGAGAAATCTTTTAACAATTCAGTATGGTAGCTATTAGAATAGAAAGAAGCTTGACAAGTTCCATTAAAGAATTTAGTAATTCAACTAATTTTGCAACCCCTACAATGTATCAGAATTGATTCAGTGATAATCAGACCCTTTTAATATTGAGAGGTAGTTTTGTGTTAGCTGCCATTATTGTTATTATTATTATTATCTATTTTGATTCTCATCATTTGTGAGATTTCCAGCTCTCAAGGAATCAAGGATATCTATGGTGTGAATGAATACTCAGTAATTTTGTGATGGCTCTGAAAAGCCCTGTATCCTAGAAGATTAGCCAAAAACTGGATGAGGGCTAAAAATATGGGTCAGTTCATCTGGGTTTCTTGTTTATTTGTGTTCTGTTGCTTCTTCCCTACTATTAAAAAGTCTGCTTTGAGTTTGATAATCACTTTAAAAAATGTACACACCAGGTGATTCTTCCAACTAATAAAAATAAATTTATTTGCTGTAAGTAAACCTTGTTTGTTACATGAATACTTACTGAAAACAGTAAAAAAAGAGAAAAAGAGAGAAACATGTATCCAAACCTACTCAGAATGAGCAAACTCATGATGACAAATATGTTATATACTATGGTATGTTACAATGTACTGTAGGCTTTTATTAGGTTGAACCACATGAAACTGCCCTTACTCAATTGGTTTTGACTTACAGAAATCACAATTACATATAGTTCAATCTAATATTTCCTTAAATGTACTTTGGACAAGGAATGAATACTTTTATTTTTCTTAAAATAAATTTTTTTCTACAATAGAAAACAAAATCACTCATGTAAAACAACACTCTTGAACTTGGAAAACTCCTCTTGTTCTTTGCCTTTAACCTTTGATTTCTTCCCAAGCTTCTGCTGTGCTGTTGTGGTGAGCGGGCTTGCCTGATGGGTGGCCACACAGACTTCTCCTTACCAACTCTGCATATATTAGCCACCAAATGATGTGCCTTTGTTTGGGATATTGCTTTTTAAGCATGCTTATAAAGATTTTCTGGCAGGGTAACCTTATTCGTTAGAAGCTTACAGGCCTTTGACTATACCAATGAATGAAACGCCAAATTGTTTGTTTGATTTACTATCGAAAGTCTTTTGTAATGACTTGGGGGATTTGCTAAAATTCAGAAGGTTACACTATTAAAATCAACAGTAGCTCCAATTACTTGGCTGGTTATACGCAGTCTGGCAATGTACACTAGTTATTTCACTTTCTGAAGCCAACTAAAATAAAAACTATATCTTCAAACTTAATTTATGAATAGCTCTTGAAATAATATACGAAGATGCACTATGTGGCATGTTTTAATGTAGTATACTCTTTTTTACTTTTCACTTTATTGTTTAACAGAATACGATGAAACAATACCCACTCAAAAACATTTCAGTATCTCTTTAATATCTGGATTGTCAAAAAGAATCCAATCTAAGTTATACATCTTTACAAAATTAAAAAGACAATAAAAACTTAAATATCTTTAGTAGCCATAGCTATTAATAGCAGCAAGAAAAATAGAGAATATATTGCTCTGGCTTGTTCTGCATTTTAGCTAGCTGCAAAATGATTAAAGGACTGTCCAGTGAGAGAGTGAAGGTCTTCACTCTGGATTGTGCCAAAAGAGATTAAGTAGGATTAGTGGGAGTATGTGGCAAGGAGGCAGTAATCAACTTGGAACAAAACAGAACCTTTTAACACTATTAGCAAAGCTCAAATCCAAGTAAATCACCAGTATTTCCCCACCTCCAAATTATTAATCATACTACAGACGGAGGGATTAAAAAATATATATTTTTTTCAAAATAAAAATCTGAATATAACACTTGCCAGTTTAAAACCCTCACTACTGTCATACTGTTCATGGACTTAAAATAAAACTGTCTTCCCATGAACTTGTAGGCCTAGTAGGATCTGGTACCTTTCTTCCTCTAACAATTTTTTATCCAATGACACCCTTCACCATTTCAATCTGTCTTCTAGTCACAGTGTCCCTTCAGTCCCTGGTACTCTCCATGTTCCTTCTAGCCACATGGTCACCTGCTATGCCTTCTGCCTACAATGCTATTTCCTTCCTTCTTCACCCGGTTAACCACAAGACATTATGATTTACTGCTATATTGACATGTGAATAAAGGGCTATGGAGGGTACAAAGAAGTTAAGTGTTCCTGTATCTTAATTGCCAGCATTATAAATCAACTCAGTGTTATTTCAGCAGAAAATAAATTTATCAAAAGATAATAAGCATCTCACAGAATTCTCCAGGAGAGCTGTAGAACCAGTTTTGGAGACTACCCAGCCAGGGGAAGAGCCTGCAGCATGCATGGTTACTGCCTGGGAGCTGCAGGCTGAAAGGTGCCGTCAGAATAATTTTTTTTTTTTGTTGTTACAATTGCAAAATGGAAGTAATTGCCATTGGACTACTACATTTTCCAGAAATGGAGTCTGTGGTCTCTGTTTTTGTCATGAATTAGCAGATGTTTTATTGGCAGAGTCTTGGTTACAGGTTAATACCCAATGTGTATGGGAGGCTGAAAAGTGAGCAGTTGGTAATTTTGAGCCTCTAAGATAGGAAATGCTTTTGACCTAGAAGGTAGGGGACACCCTAAACATGGAAAGAAGGATCTGATACTAACTAGCTAAGAGGAGCAATAAATATCCATTATATTAGGAATGAAAACAGAATGTAGGAAAACTTTACAGAAAAGGTAATGTTTAAGTTGGGTCTTACAACACTAATGAGATTTTTTTTCAGGCAAAGTGAAGTTAAAGGGTGGGGAAGATACTACAGGAACAGAGAAGTGAAGAACAATGGTTTTTAAGCAGTTTTAAGATCAACTGAAGAGCTCTGAAAACGTAGACAGGTTTGGAGTGGGGCCCTGGCATCTCACATTATTATTAGGTCATTCTGCTGCATTCACCTTGTAAAGAACCTAGAAAAGCAAAAGCATAGACATGAGAAGTAAATGATTATGTTCAGAAAAAGAAGTAAACTTGGCCTAGTTTAAATGGAACACTGGGAAAAGATCAGAGATGAGGGAAGACAGGTAAATTGTAGCCAAATAGGAAAGGTTATGAATGACTTTGAAGTTTATTCTACAGGCTACCACACAATTGTGAAAATGGGAATGATATGAATAGAAACGTATTTTATCCTCTATGTGGGTGAAATACAGTATAACACTGCAGTGAACAACAGGAAATGATTGATATCTTAGTTTGCCAAAGGACTGTCAATACAAAGTACAATAAATGTGTTGGTTTTTTAATAAAGGGGATTCTTTGGGGTAAAAGCTTATAGTCGTGAGGTCGTTATAAGTCCAAATCAAGGCACCATCAGAGATACTTTCTCACCTAAGTCAGCTACTGGTAATCCTGGTGTCCTGCCATGTGATGATCAGGCATATGGCAGGGTTTGTCTTCTCAGTCTTGACCTGCTCCATGGGCCCAGCCTCTTGGGGACTTTGTGCTTAAGCTTTGGCTGCTAGTGATCCGAGCCCTCTCTCACATAGCAGGGTAAAAAATGGAGGCTTCCTTTCTCTCTCTCTCTCTCTCTGTGTGTATGTGTCTGTGTATGTCAGACCCAGCAAGAGGGCAGAGACCCAAGCTGGCTCACGCTTCATTGATGTAGTCTAATCAAAAGGTCCTTTAGAGAAGAACAGAGATTAATGGGCTATTCTCTGCCCTATAATATCCATACACCTTCTTAGCCTAAAGCAGTCAGAGCACACATCATCCCAAACACCTCAAGATTGAAGAATAAACAAAAACGGGGGAGAGAGAGTGCAACAACTGACCAGAGCAGTTTTATTGTTATTGTAGTTGTTAATTGAGTAACTTGTAATATTGATACAAATAATAAAATTTTAAATTAAAAAAAATTAATGGCCCAAATCTACTTTGGAATGGCGGTATGAGAAGCCTCCCAGGGAAACTATAACTAGTGAAAATTGTAAAAACAAAACCATTTAAAGTTTCTGGAAATCATCCTAAGTGCATACAGAAAATGAATCATTATGTAAGACAATTTACTAACTCTCAATATGAACAGTGGCAGTCTGTGGCACTTGAACCATGACCTACTCCATCCCTTGAACCATCTACCAGCACAGTGTGACAGAAGCTTCATTCAGGGTGGGTTTGGGCAAGAATAAAGGGTTTCCTCTCTCCCCAGGTCCCAGTGAAAGGCTCTGGTATCTTCCTGAGATGGGCAGGCTGCCACATTTCTCATGCCCCCACCTATGCATTACAAAGGGTTAATTTCAGGCAAGTGTAGCTGAGAGGCCAGGGTTCCCTTCCTGAACCCAGTCCCACTTTTAGGGTAGAAGCTCTACCCCAGGTGAGGGAGGCTGACAATACGGGGGCACCAATCAGTCTTAAGGTCCAGGTTTTATGCTGGGAGTGGTAAGCCAATCAGAGGCTACCATCCTAACCTTACCCTGGATCAAAGAGCAGTAAAGTCACTCTGAGAGAAGCAGGCCACTATTTCTACCTTAGTGCTAAACAGTGGCTCAGAGATTTTGTCCAGGAGAGAGGAAGCCATAAGAACAGAGAGCTTAGGGGAACAGATAATAGCTCAGGTGGTTGAGTGTCTGCTTCCCATGGATGAGGTCCCAGGTTTGATCCTGGTACCTCTTAAAAAAAAACAAACAAAAAAACAAAGAAAACAACTCTCACTGATTGAGTGCTTGCTTCTCATGTATGAGGTCCTGGGTTCAATGCCTAGTACCTCCTAAAAAACCCAACCAAACAAACAAAAAAACCCAGAGAGCTAGAAGCTCTCTGCCTAGGAACTGAATTTATTTAAATCAGAGTGTAAGGAAGTTTAAGCCTAAAGGTGTTCCTGAAAACAATGAAGATTTTGATGGAAAGCAATTAAGAGGAGACTGGTAGCTCCATGACAGAAACAAGCTAAATGTTGGGCCACTTTAGTGAGCAAGGGAAAAATTACTAAATGTCAGTCATTAAAGAAAACAAAAATAAAAAATCCTCAAGAAGATGGGAGTATTTACTAGAGAGAACCAAGGAGACAGACAACTAAGAAAAGCCCTCCTGGTGTCTTAACAAACTTCAAAGAATGTTCCCCAAAACTAATCCTGCAAAAGGACTAGAATTTAATTGGATCAAACTATGGAGCAATTTGTGCTACAAGGTATTACTGAAAACAATACAGCATTCTACCAGAAATCAGTGGAGCTCTACAAATGGATGTGATACCAAGAAAGGTAGATAGCATAACATAGAGATCAGGGAAAGAAATAGTCAAAGAGAGCCCTGCTATAACCACTGTCATCCCAGGGGGACTGTGCATGGCCAAAGCTGTGACCTCGGAGGAGTAACATCAGAGGTTTCACACAGTGAGGGAAACAAATTTCACTGAAATAGTCCAGCCAAGTTACTGAACAAATAAACAAGCAAGCAACAGTAAGTGCCCCTCTGTGTGGGAGGGGGGAAAGGCACAAGGGTCAGTCTCCAGAATTGCTAAGATGTATTATCTAAAATGTCCAGTTTTCAACAAAAAATTGAGACATGCAAATAAATAGAAAAGTGTGACCTATACTCAGGAGATCAAAAAGCAGTGAACAGAAACTGCCTGTAACTGGACTTAACAGGCAAAGACTTCGAAGGAGCCATTATAACTATGTTCAAAGAAATAAAGGAAACCATGCTTAAAGATGTGCCAGCTGGACCCTGAATCTCAAGGTAGGTGCAACACCTACTCTCTAGTTCATTGGTCTCACCCAGGACAACTAACATGGAGGTGATGATGGACAACTACCATACCAAGGAACTGAGAGAGTCTACAACTGCAAGCAAGAGAGTCCCATCCATCGGCCCTATGGGATCATAGCCCCTTCTCAATTAGGTGTCCACTCCAAGGTGGAGTGGACATAACCATCCCAGAATCCTCAGGAGTGGGGAATGAACTATGGACTAAAGTAGACTTACTGGTATTCTACTACAGATATATTGTGATTCTAGTGATGGAAGAAACTATATCATTGATGTAGAGGCAGTGGCCACTGGAGGTTCTGAGGGCAGGGAGAGGGAAAAACAGGTGCAATACAGGGGCATTTCTAGGACTTGGGAACTGTCCTGAATGACATTGCAATGACAGATACAGGCCATTATAAATCTTGACATAACCTACAGAATTGGGTGGCAAAGAGTGTAAACTACAATGTAAACTTTAATCCATGCTTAGTGGCAATGTTCCAAAATGTGTTCATCAATTGTAATGGATGTATCTCAGCTAATGAAGGATGTTAATGTAGGAAGATGTGGGAGGTGTGGGGAGTGGGGCATATGGGAATGCCCTATATTTCTTATATGACATTTGTATAATCTAAGTACCTTAAAAAAAAACTAAAAAAGGCATGGTGAATATCTCAACAGATAGAAAATATCAATACAGAGAAAGAGATTATAAAAAAGAAACAAATGGAAATCTTGGAATTGAAAAGTATAATAATCAAAATGAAAAACAAATTAACTAGAGGAGTTCAAGACTAAATCTGAACTAACAGCAGAAAGAATTAGTGAAATTGACCTTCAAAGAACTATAGGGCACTAAGCAAAATGAGGGTACCAGAAGGAGAGGAGAAAGAACTAGAAATAATATTCAAAGAAATAATAGCTGGGAACTTCCCCAAATGGTGGAAAACATTAATTGACATCCTAGAGGCTCAACAAACACCAAGAAGCATAAGCCAAAGAAATCCATACCTAGACACATTATATTAAAAGTGCTTAGTCAAAAGACAAAGAGAAAATCTTGGAAAGCAGTAAGAGAAAATCAATTCATCATGAACAAGGGAACATCAATGAAAGTTACAACTGACTTCTCACTAGAAACAATGAATGCCAGAAGGCAATGGGATGGCATATTCAATGTGAAGAAAGAAAGAAAGAAAGAAAGAAAGAAAGAAAGAAAGAAAAGAAAGAAAGAAAGAAAGAAAGAAAGAAAAGAAAGAAAAGAAAAGAAAGAAAGAAAGAAAGAAAGAAAGAAAGAAAGAAAGAAAGAACTCCAGTCAAGCAATAATCTTCTATTTAACAAAATTATCTTTCAAAAATGAAGGTAAAATCAACACATTTCCAGATATCAAAAACAGAATTCAGGGGTCGGCTGTAGCCCAGTGGATAGGGCGCCGGTTCACCACATGGAAGGCCCTGGATTCGGTTCCCGGGGGGTCTCTCTGGGCGGGCAGACCGCCTTGAGAAGGGCAAACTGCTGTGGGTGGGGCAGAGCCGCTGTGGGCAGGGCAAAAAGTCGCCACGGGCAGGGCAAAGCTGCCACGGGCAGGGGAAGTCACCCACGAACAGAGCAGAGCCGCCCGTGAATGGAAGCAGAGCTGCCTGCGAACGGAGC